>JANZLX010000005.1:32785705-32799885 GCA_025531955.1 Erythroxylum orinocense
TGACCATTTGGTCGATTTCCAGCTAATGTCTCTTCCACAAAAATCTTGATTAAAATTTCAAGAGTTCTATCATTCCATTCCGCTTTAATCCTTTTTTTCAATTTATCCCTACCTTGAATATCTTCGCTTGGTATTGACATTTTCTATCAATAACAAAATCTCCACTGCATACAACAATGAATTTAACAAGTATAAGGAAATATAAAAGCATAACCACAATGACTATGGAAGTTTATACACGTACAAAATGGTCGTAGGATTTACAACAAAAAGAAACCAATGATACGGTACATACAAGTTAACCAATGATATTGTCACCATATTCAATGTTTACAAAACTTTAGTAATATAAACATGTCAAAGTTTATTCTCATACCTACAAACGAAACAATTGTGGGATTGAATATATGCTCAATTTCAGAAAATTCAGAACACAAATAAAATATTGAACTTACCTCAACAACAACAAAAGCTCTTCCGCTTCTTTCAGTCTCACAAGTAATTCTGCAAAATTATTTTTAAAATTTTTTGATCAGCCTCACAATATAAGCATGTAGTCTCACAATTTGCAATTTGACATTACATAATAGCATGTAGCCTAAAGATGCAAACAGACGAAATCTTAGGATGAAGAAATTGCAAATTGTAATCAATTCGATATCCCACCATCCCAATTTACATCAAACAGAAAATGAAGCTTCTCTAATAAAAATCCATATACTGTTCATGAGTAAAATCATGTACTGATCATGTGTGTTTGTGAACTATTACTCAAGCTATAAATAGCAGGCCTTAAAGATCGATTCGGGTGTTTATGAAATAACATCGCAACGCTTTCCTTTATATAGACGTGAATGACAGGTATAAATGTCATGAAATAAAGTGAGGGTAAGAATTCACGTTAGAAACAAATAGAATTAATGAAAGTCATATAAATGGACATGATAGCCATAAAAGCATCAAACACAGATGTCGTGTGTCCATTGTCTCCACAAAAGCATCCAACACAGCCTCACAATATAAGCATCCAACACAAAAGCATCGAAAGCAAAAATCCAATCTCCATTGTCAACGCAGACGTCGTCTGCGTTAAAACAAAAAATTTTAAGGGGAAAAAAACGAAGAAGAAGAACGAACCTGATGAGAGGGGTAGATGAGTAAAGGAAACACAGAGAGAGTCAGCTATTGTTAAAACAGAACAAAGGAGACGCTAGAGTATATATCTTTACGTAAGTGACGAAACGTCACTTTAAAAACAACTTCCCAAAAAAGCTATATTTTTTGCTTTTTCGAAAAACTTCAAATTATAACTTTTGAAAAAGCTGTATTTTAGCTTTTAAAAAAGCTGATTCTACTGTAAAAGCGTTTTTGAAATGTACAACCAAACATCAACTTTTTCTTCAAAATAGCTTTTGCGATAGACAAAAGTTCTTTTAGACCTTTCAAAAGCTGAACCAAACACACACTAAACCATCGTTGCTAGGATTTTAAGTAGGAAGACAAGGCTAATTAATTGTGCTTTTATTAAATTCATATACCTTTATTGGAGCTTTGTTAAGTGTTGTAAGACAACTAGAATGGTTGTAATGACTTGAGGAATTTCTTTTCCCATTAGAGAAGCTATAATTCAATAAAAGACTTAATAAATCTGCATAAATTTTCATGCAAAAAGTAAATAGAGGTTAATTAAGCAGTAAAAAGCTTGATTGCAAATTAGAAACAAGTGTATGCTACTTCATTTATGGCTTCCAAAATAACATATATTAAGAATTCTCAACAAATCTTGTAGAAATGTTTCACCAAATTTTACCAAGACATCATCAAGAACATAATTTAATGACAATAAACATGTCTCTATTTCCCATTCCATTAGCAGCTCTAAGCGCTCCCTTGAATGTACCATAAAATATAGCTGATATTAGAAGGTCTGTGAATATGATTTATTTGTCGCAAGGTTTTCATAAACCTGTTATATTGTGTCATTTATGAATACATCTGGCAGGAATATGATCTTAACTCTTAAGATGATACGGTCTCTTCTACTGACCCCAGTTTCAGATCCATAATAAACTGTGATGAAGTTGAATCAAATCGTGCTGCCGGAGAACACCAAAGTGCCCATTTCCTTGAAGGGTCTCATAAGAAAGTGAATGCTAACGTTTCAGGAAAGACGTCGAATGCGCTTCCCGTCCCTCCTGGCTTTACGAAGGCGATTCAAGCTAGAGTAGTTGGCTCTGTCAAGTCTCCTGACGTGCCGACAAAACCAGTAGTCAAATCTGCTTTCGAAATATGGAGAAGGGATATTCTTCAACGGATAAACAAGCTTTTCGGTAGATAGCCAAAAGGGCATGCTCTAGCAATAGTTTTCCTTATGCAAGATTCAAAAACAACTTTAAAGAGTCTGTTAATTGAAGAGAGAAATCTCATAGAAGCTGTTGGCCAAGGAGCTAACTCCAGCAGATGTACCAATGCTTTCTTTAGGGTTTCAAGTGATGATGTCAAGATAGATCTCAACTTGACCCTAAAGACTGGCCAGAACGAAGTCGACTTGGAGCTTAGGCATGGGCTGTGTTCAATTTGTTTGTGCTCAACGGGTTCTTGCCCCTTTCGCTAACTATCTCCTCTGAGGTTACCGCTTTTCACTCTGTCATTGTTGCAAACTCTCACATTTTGCTCGGTGGGTTTTGATTGACCTTAACTGGAAGTCTTAATGGGTCAAGCTCAGCTGTAAGCCATCTTCGTTAATCTTTGTACAACAGAACAGGACTGACGTACTCAGTTGTTTCTAAAATCGTTTCCTTAATTTATGGTCCGATTAAGTACACACCATTCCATCTCCATTTGGAAGATAAAAAGGAAAAGTTTTCGAATATTGCAAAATTGACGCGTTTATAAACAAGGCTTGAATATTCTTTGATGCCTTTTGCTGAATCAGTTAAGAGAGTTGTTCCACACTGAAGGTAGGAGAGTCCGCTCGTAAACAATAAACATAGTTTTGCTGACTCTTGATAAGTTAAAGAAAATTTCAGAAGATAAAGTCTTTTATTGAAGTCAGAAGTTGATTTTGGTTTCGAACAGTCTAATTAGAAGCAGTCATCATCTTTCATCGTTAATGTGGGTGGCAATGCAAACTAAAACAAGCTATATATTGATCAATCATGAAAAGGTAAGGCTTTTACTATATGTCATGTAATTAAATAAATTATCATATCTTACGCAAATGAAGTTTCTGCTAAAACTGTATATAGGAGATAAATTATGAATGATATTGGATTATAAAGAACAGATAATTAACAAAATACATGTAACATAATAAACTATTAATGATTCATGTCAAAGATAGAAATAAACTATTAATAATAATGAATTCAATTATCTATTAATAAAAGGATGTCAATTTATAAAGACAAACTATTATTTAAATGTAAAAAAAAAAAACTATTGATACCTTACAACAAAAAAGAAATTTCCACTAAACATATAGTAGATTTATTATCAATTACGTTGGATTTTGATAACCTAATAATTGACAAAAAACACCAAATTTTAAGTGAAATTATGCATGTGCAACAAAATAAACTATTAATACCACATGATAGAACAAAACTTACTTGACTAAAACTATTTAAGAATATATATGCTATTGAATTTAATGATCAAATAGGAAAAGAATGTTAATTTTAAAAAATTGTTATCTTTAGATAACATAATAAAATAAAACATTTATTAAAAGTATATATGCTATTAATGGTATTGAATTTAATGATCAAATACTTAAAGAATGCCAATTTTAAAAATTCGTTACATGAACTATTACAAAATAAAATATTGATGTATCGTTATAGAATTTAATTTCCTAAAAACGTCTTCAAATTATTGGGGTTGCTATTATCTAGTTATAATATAGTGTTTCTTCACTATTATTTCCCTTTAACTATGATATTTTGGCCTTATATCTTTAGAGTTATGAGTTTACTTCTTGCACCTTAGTATTAGTTCCTTTCACTTTGAGTACTTTTGTTAATATTAGCATTTTATTTCCTTGATTATCAAAAATAAGTGCCAAAGATGTTGTGATAATAATAATAATAGATAAGTTAAATATTGATTCACAAAGTATTAAAGGTATGGGAATCAATAATCTACGATAAACTTAATGCTCCAAGTATCAATTGTGAAAATATAATAATATAACCAATTATGCAATATATTGATATTATTTCATATCAATATGAAATGATCAAAATGAAGATTATTTAAAGAAAAAATTAAAATTGCTATTAATATACAAAATATAAAATTGAAGGAATCATCATTCGCTGAACAAAAACTATGCAAACATTATTACATGAAAAGGTAAAATGTTAAACACTTAGATCTTTTTTGCTGCAAAACGGTACAAATGAGAAACAAAGCCGCAAAAGAAAGAATGATTCAAGTTAAATTATGATCCTATCATAATTAATTTAATAAGAACATTAAGAAGAAAGGAAAACGCCAAAAATTACTATCTTAAAATGTTATAATTAATGGTTTCAAATTGACAATAATAAGAAGTTGGTCCCAATTATTATCTTTACCTTTAAATGTGAAACTATGTAATGACATACTAGAAAAGGAATGAGCCTCATGGAAACTTCAATATTGGTGAATGTCTTTTGTAATTGAAAGATGAAAGTACTTCATTATTGAAAATTTTAGTTTAAACTCAACAATTAGATTATCTTCATAAAAAATAATCAATTTACTAATTTCCTTTTCTAAATCCAAGTTAAAATGATAGTTGATAGTACTAAAAACTACTGTAAAGCAAAGAAAAAATATCACCTAACTCAAAAAAGCTAAAAATAATGGACAATGAATTTAAAGGTAATCGTAAGTTCAACATAGATAAATTCCACAAGAAAACACATTTCAGTATCATAAATAATTAAGCTAACACCACGATAAAACCTTGAGAAATGATAAGCAATGAAACCCATAACTAAATTAAGATAAAGCTCAAACAAAACCAAACAAAACACTTCTTGAGCAAGAAAAAAAAAACCATAAATTTAGTATATCAAACTAAATTAGCATGTTTTCATCCTTACTAATATCTTACTCTGTGTAAACTCATCACCAAATTCTTAATAATTTGGTACTCTTTTTCCTATTATTTTTAAACTTTAAAAGGACAAATTTTCTAATAACAAATCTTCCTTTCTACTAACAATTCAATATTGTAATTGAAAAAATTACTAGTTTTATACGTAAAGGAAAATTGTTTAAAACATTCCACCCTACATATGAATTGGCGTTCTTCAAATTCAATGGATAGATATAGGCCTTTGGATCTATGGTGATAATTAGGTTATATATCATAAAATATTTAGACTGAAATTGCTTATGTTTAGGCTTATTTTGTTATTTCCATTTTCAAATCTATATTTTAAGCTAAACATAATCACAAAAGCATTTGATAAAATTAAACTAGACTCTGCTTTTTAGAAAAAGTTGATAAAGATGTAATTTTGTTACTTTTGGAGCTTGGACTTCAAGTCCACCTTTATAAATAAGCTTCTTAGGGTAGCAGAGGGGGTATGCAATCTCTATGTATTTTGTATTTGTATCATCTGCCCGTACGAAATAAAATCTCTTCTTTTTGTAGATACAGTTTAGAGTTTTCAAATTTAAAAATATACTCTTCTTCTATCAACTTGAGTATACGCTTAAAGTAAGAAACGAATTAAAACTATGCTGGACTTTGTTAAGGAAGCGGTAGTTACCTTACTTTAAGGTTGGAACTGAAATAATCGATAAAAGAATTAACGAAAATTAGGTAAAGCTATAGTTAAAACACTAAAGATACAGGAATGGAAGTGTAATAGACCCTTTAATTTGGAATTGTAAAATTATTTTGCATATAATTTTATCATGACTTCGTACTTTCTAGAAAAATTTATATATGAAGTAATTGGAATAGATAGATTCTATAAATGAAATAATTACAGGTGTCTTTGAAGAAGTTGATAACATAATAACCAATAGTGATAACATAGAAACAATAACAACATATAAGAGCTAAAGAAGGTGTATTCACAGTTGAAAATTTCTAATTGTATTTCATTAACTACTTTTAGGGATGTCAATTAAAGTGGTCAACTTGACCAAGCCACAGGATGAGTGTAGCTACTTCGTTTTTGACATTTTAAAAAATATATAAGATAGACTGGGTTAGCCCTGCCTACCCATGACCCATCAAGTCACGAGCCACCCAACTTGTGAGTCGAGTCGGCCCGACCCATCGACATGCTAACTACTTTCTTCATTAAAATTTAAAATAGCAATTGGAGAATATAAGCTAGAAAACTACCACCACACAAAGGAAGATAAAAATGTTACACCTTAGCTTTTCGGAGCATTATAGATTACTTCTAGATAGAGGATATTAGAAATGTTACAACTTATACTTTTAACTATAAAAGAGTATCTTTATTGTGATGATTTACTTTACGAAATAATTAAACTTGATATTTGTGTACGAGAAGTACATATTGAATTACATCATCATACAAATAGATATAATTATATATTATTTACCAATTTTCATTAAAAAAATGCTATAAAAGTTGTGAAAGCAATGATGGATGAATCAAATAGAATATATTAGATGTGTGAAAAATTGCAGATAAAAACTCATTTAGAAATGACTAGAAATTATGAAGTTTATCATTTACATGACAAAAGATAAATATTTAAAATTGAAACATGAAGGATTAAAAATAGAAAATGATTTAACAAAAATTAAAAAAAGATTGAATATTATGGAAATAACATTGTTTTTTATATAGAAAAAAATTCAAAACTAAATTAAGGATATTGAAGAAATGATAGAAAAATTGAATAAATTACAATTCCAATGTAAATGGTCCATTACATTTCCATACCTATATCTTTAATGTTTTAACTATAGCTTTACCTAGTTTTTGTCGAGTCTTTTATCGAGCATTTTAGCTCCAACCTTAAAGTAAGGTAACTACTCTTGACGCTTCTTTCAACAAATTCCAGTATAGCCTTAATTTGTTTATTACTGTAAGGCATATACTAAGGTTGGTAGGAGAAGAGTATAGCTTTTAATTTGGAAACTGTAAACTTTATCTGCAGAAAGGAGATATTTTATTTCATAGTGATAGATGATACAAAGACAAAATACATAGAGATTTCATGCCCAATCTACTACCCTAAGGAGCTTATTTATAAAGGTGGATTTAAAGTCCGGATTTTAAAAGTAACAAAAATTATATCTTTATCAACTTTTTCTAAAAGCAGACTTTATCTTTATCTGAGATTTTCTTTCTTCTAAATGGCTAGAGAGATTTCCTTCTTATCTTCTTGTCAGGGATCCTTTTTTTATCTTAGTGGTTGGAGAGATTTCCATATTATTTTTTTACTTTTAAGAGTTATAATCACTATATGTACAGACCCTAGATGGTTCAGCCTTTTCTTTTCCTTTAGTTGTCTTCCATCCATTTATACAAGAAGGACACATATCTTCTGTATGCTTTTGGAGATGGCAAAATCTTTTTGTACTTTTAGGGCTAGATCTTATCTTTTATCTTTCAATCATGCTTATCTTCGTTCTCACAAAGTTTTCAGTAGATAATGGTGTACTTTTTGCCGGGGCTATCATTAGCGAGGAAAAGTTGCTTTCTCCAGCATATGTTTCAAATCTCTTCTTAAATGCTACTTCTATGCCAAAAATGACAGTCCTCATCCTGATACCTCTTCTGTAATGAATATCATTTTCATTGTATTTAGAAAACTCCTTTTGTAATTTAGTATCTACCGTAATGAGAAAATGTTATGGCTTTTCCAAAGTAATAAAATGATAAACGTCATATCATTCCTCTTCATAAAAATCTAGACTAGCAGATAATATCTTCAATAAAAAGGTATCTTTAGGATTTATTGTAGGATCTGGGGAGTAGCAATATCTTAGGAAATTCTGAATTAGTCAAATATACAGAATTTATCATTTCAAGATCATACTAATCTCAAATAATTTGAGTATAAGCTCCTTGTAAAAAGTTTAGTCTAGGATATATCCCAGAAAAATCAACGCAACAAGTATCACTATTTTTTAAAGAGCATAAATCTCTCATTACCTCATAATGCTTTTGAGCGGTAGGATGACCTTTTGGGATGTTATTGATTATGACGTTTTTTTTTAATCCTTGATTTGCTCATAGTATCAAGCTGTAGCAAGATACTATTAGGAGTAACTTCTTTTGGTTGAATTTGTTGACTAATAGACTCTTTTATCATAGAAGAAGAGCCTAAAAACGATGTATCTTCAGCTATCTTAACCTTATTGACTGAGCTATAAAGTTTCTATTCAGAATAATTGTAGTGATTTATCATGGCTTGCCATATGTGGCAAAATGAAAGAAGTAACTTAAATAACTTTTTTTGGTATCAAGTTAAAATTAGCAATATCTAATAAATCTTTAATTTGTGCTTGGCATGTAATGCCCTAACACATACCCTGGAAGTATTATAGCATGTCTAAGGTGTATTAAGAAGTGAACATAGTGAATTAAGTACATCTAAGTATAGTAAGAGATATAATGATACTTAATATAAAAGACATGGGTAAATGGACAATTTGTTCGCTTCGGCATGGGCATACATACTTAGAAGTGAAATATATATGGACATTTTTTATATGTTTGCTTGGATTACGAGCCTGATGTGATGGGAATTGTTAAAAGAAGTATTCTATAAGTAAATGGGAAGTTGTTGGTTAAATTGGATGTGTTTTTATGTTGCTCTTGAATGATCAGACCAAAGTTAGTTAATTTGAGATGTGTAACTTGCTGAACGGATAGGTTCCACTGAACATATTTCTATAATTTGGCCATATCTTAGCTTGTAGATCTCCAAATTGGATATTTTCAATTGGATATTAAATTAGAGGCATAGGTCTAAAGCTTTAATAAAGGAACCAAAGTTTTATTATACATCGAATGTTTTTGGATTTTGTCTTTAAATTATGGTTTTGGGTATAACTCCCAAAATAATTATCCAAATTCCATGAAATTTATTCCATTAGAAAATTAAGAGACAGGAGAATTTATAAATTGATAATATTATAGGCTACTGTGGGAATTAAAGGAAGGAGAATGACCAATATTCAATTTTCCTAAAGTCAACTAATGAACTAATAAGATTAAAACATGTGTGTCCAATGGAATTGTAACACATGGTCCAATAAAATTGCAACACATGGACCAATATAATTGTAACACATGGTCCAATAAAATTGTAACATGTGGTCCAATTGATTGTAACAGATGGCCTAATGGCATTGAAACATGTGTATAAGAATATAAAATTCATGAAAAGGCATGTGGAGAGGGGAGATGGACGAAAATTTGATGGCTTAACCTTAGATTTCTCTTCTCTATTTCACCTTCTTCATCCGATCAGTTTTCACTTGATGATTCAAACAAAGCTAAAGAGGAAGGGAAGGAAAAGCATTAGAAGAATTACTTTGCCAATTTTAAAGTTTGGGACTTCACTTAGTTGATTTATGTATTTGTGTATGATTGAATGGTTATAAAGATTCATTTGGATGTAGAATTGTTACTGGGATGTTGCTTTGGTGTTACTTTGCATGAACTTGGTTTTATATGACAAGAGAGTATTGTGTAGTGGAATTCTCTCTAAGGTTTGTTTAAGTTTGTCACATTGTTTGAATTATAACTCAGGCTATAGAACTCCAAATTATATGATTTTAGTTGCATAAGAAATCTAAGACATAGAGCTAAATATATTTAGAAGGACTCTGACTTCATTCTAGCTCTATGATCTTGAAAATGGAGATCGAGAAAGGTGACCTAATGCTGCCCCTATTTTGGAGCAGCTTGTGATATTTTGCCTATATCTCATGATTTCAAAGTTCAAATGGTCTGATTTTAAGTGCTGTAGAAACTATAGACATAGAAGAAAAATGTCTAGAAGATCTTGAAACCCAGTTCTAACTTTTTCTATATTCATATTAAGGAACAAGTAGTGGTATGAATGGAGAGAGTGTCTGTGACGATAACGGCAATGTTTTTATTTATGATTTCTACCGCATCTTATTTGAACCTTTATGAATGTGAATGAAAATTTTTAAACACCTAGAAATAAATTAAATATGACTTACCATATGTGAATTGGGTGACTGAACATTGGAATATAAGATTGAGCATAATGCAACTAAAGAAAATTGACATGTACATAAACGATTTGTATCTATATTCATTACTCATATGTGTATAGTACGATTATACAAGTGTGATTTTGATACCTTTGTAATGGTGATAAGTTATGACTTGCATGCATGAACATAGATACAAATTTTATGACTTGAAATGTATATCTTATGACTTGTTAATATATGATTGGTGAAATTGACAAATGGTTAAACGAAATGTTACAGTGCCTGCTCTATTGTCTTAGTGGTGGATAGATATGCATATACGGTTTTAGTGTAGCTACTACAGTTTGACATCACTGGTGTCCATAGTTTGATATCTTTAAATATCTACAACACCTGTTATCCACACCCATAGAAAATGTGCAGACATAACACATAAATTAAAGTAAAGAGATATAAATAAGAAACACAGAATGACAACATAAATAATCGGTATATGAATGAGCAATTGCATTTGTATTGATAATTTGTATCATTGAGTGTTGTATATCATTGTTTGAGTTTTAAAGATGAATAATTGGTATTGATGAGCATTTGTATTGGTTGTAATATGAATTGTAATGATGTGCAATTATGTTGATAATTTGTATCATTGAGCATTGAATATCAATATTTGACTTATAAATGTGCATTTTCTATATATGGATAATATGTCGAAGCATATTGGCACTATATACTTTGCTTAAGTATGTCATCATTATTTACATGAGCATTCAATATAAATGTTTGGTTTATGAATGTGAATTTATGGTATATAAGTTGTGATATTTTTGAATGTGTGTGCTTGGTGGATGACTGTTATTAGTGGTCATCCAAACTAAGTGTTTTTCCCACTAAGCTTTCAAGCTTAGCATATGTGTTAATCCGTGTAGATCCAGGTTATAAGAGTGAGGTACAAGTAATATTTACAGGGCCAAGGTTAACAGATAGGAGTAGAAGTACTTTTGGATGTGTCTTTCATTAAAGAATGGTTGTATATATAGTAAAGGAAATTGTATGTTCTCTTTTGGATTATCATGTTAATGTAAAGATGTAATACTACATTTCAATGATAATGTTAAATGATATTGGGAATTTTGTGTCATGTATATATATAGCATTGAATAGAATTATATACCTTGAATGCATATACAAGAATTTAGTTGCTACTTGTGTGGATGGTTATAGGTTCCGTATAAGGGTGTTACATGGCAGGTATTGATATTTTAAGACACTTGGTCTAATAACTTAAATACCTCTTCTCTGAGGTTGACCATCTCTCATTAGAAAATATGCAAGAGCAGTATTATTAGATTTGATAATTTCATTATCAAAGGTATATTCTGCTAATAAAGTCTATCATTTTATATATCTTTTACATTCAGGTTTAGAAGGTAAATTAGTCTGAATAAAACTTTTAACTTGACTATTATCATATTTTAACAAAAACCTTTTAGGTAATAAAAAATAATAAAACTTTTGACAACTTTTTATTACCGCCAATAATTCGTTTTAGTATTATCATATCTTAATAAAAACTTTTTAGGTAATAAAAAATAATAAAAATTTGACAAGTTTTTGTTACCGCCAATAATTTCTTTTCATTTATATGATATTATTGTTGAGTATCGATAAAAATTCCAAAAGTATATCTGCAAAGAGACACATTTATCTTAATGTTAGAATTATCATAATCTATCTTTTTTAACACCCCACTTCATACATGATTAGAAGCGTCGATTTCAAGAATTAACTTATCATCTGATGGTAAAGAAAATTTTGATAACGTAGTGCACAAAATATTTCAAGAATTAACTCATCATCATTTGATGGTAAAGAAAGTTTTGATAACATAGTGCACAACATCATTTTTTTTTACCTGTTTAATCAGATAAGGTGAAAATAACATTGTTTAATTCCTTGTTTAGAATCCAATTTTTCTTAATTTCTAAAAACAATTTATAATATATAAGATAATTTAATTAATATAAAATATTATTACTATAAATTTTAATCTCTTTAGCTTTACGAATTAAACTTGTTCACTACCAGCTTTCCGAAATCATGGTATACATCTTTGACGAAATTCCTTTTGTTTAGTCAAGGCTTTAACTAAAAATGCTTCCTTCATAATTTTGAGTTAGAGGGGAATCTTTTGTTATTACAATCTAAACAATAAAAGACGGTAGTTTTCGTTTTGGACGACATCACTTAGAAGGATACTTTCCTTGTGAGAAGTAAAAGGACAAGAACTTTACGTAATTCGCATAATATTTGATTGTGATCATAAAATATTCAAGAACCATGCCGTGAAACCTCTGACATGGTCCCATTCAGCAAAGCTATTCAAGAAATCTATGGACCAGAGGCACAAAAAACCTTCCCTATCTATCCCACTTCCAAGCCTGTAATTATAGATTAAAACATGCTATTACAGGCTTCACAAGTTATACCCAAGAAAGAAGCACTGCTCTCATTAACAACATGCCACAGACAACACCAGCACAATTATATTCGACCTTCCTACATTGTTACGCGATGGGTTGACAAATGATTTTACGATCGCCTTCGAGAGTATTATTGCATAGATTCAGACAAGTTATGATCTCATTAAGCGACTCCAATCTCTGACTGAGCTCAAACATCTGTGCTCTGAGGATTGAGTTCTCCGCTTCGACATTTAGGAAGTGTAGGGTGGTGCTGTTCACGGTGGAAACAATTCGATTGATTTCTGCCCTTAAACGTCCCCTTTGGGCCACAAGATCATCTAGATACTTTTGCTTCCGCATCCTACTCCTACGTGCTGATACGCGGTTAGACACCCTTCTAATTCTTTTGAACTTTCTTTGTTGGCGATCCTCCTCAGAGCTTGACTTTTTCAGTAAGCCTGATCCCCAATATTTCCCACTTGTAGAGGCTATCGTCTGTTCAATAAATGAATAAGAATAAAAAGCATAGTTATTATTATCAAATCCAACCAATAAGGGCAGTAGCTTCATAAAGCATCAAGTAATCAATAATGCTGCAGAAGAGAGAGACATCAGGACCTACAGCAAAAAGGGAGAAAAACTGAATGTTTGAAGGTAGCTTCCTGATTGATAGGCGGATGAATTATGAACAAAGGGATTAAAGCCTGGCCTGACAAGCTATGGGCTTTTAAAGGCTTGAATGTTTAGATCTTGCAGAACCAGAGATAATAAATATTAGGCATAGTAATGAGAAAAAATCACCTTAGTCTCATTTTCGGAATGAATAGTCAACTGAACCTCTGAAGTTTTGGAATAAGGTCTTTTAACCTGTTTCTGACATTCAAGGTGATGATTGTGTTGGACACAAACTTGGGAGATAACCCATTTCCCATTTTTTACTGTGCATTGAATCTTGGCTAGACAACCTGTTCTAGTTACTTTTCTCTTGTACTTTCTTAGCTTCTTAGATGGCTGCTTTAATCCTTGTTTTGAACAAAAGAAGTATCGTTTGCTAATACTACCATCTGAAAGCTTTTGCACCTTTGCTTTCCTAACCTTGAAACCAATTTCCATAGCGTAATCTTTGTAAAATTCATAAACCTCCTCCTCGGTCAAGAATGTCATTCCCAGTTTAGGTACTTGAAAATTATCTTTGTTTACTTCTCCACTCGCATTAAAAGTGCCACCTTCAATTCTTTCTGATGATGGTATATCACCCCCAACACACACTGGCAGATACCCAAGATGGTTGGCACCTGAAAGCTGCTCAATGGACACACCCATTTTCTGGTTAAACAGAAAACAATAAAATCCAAGTTCCCATTTTTTTGGTAATTATCACAAGATGCTAAAACAATAAGATTGTGTTTAAAAACTTCTATAGTTACAATGATTTATATCAACCCAACAAGCTTGCATTTGAGAGGAATTCCTGCATACTAATCATATGGAGCAACATAATAACTTCTCGAAGTTACTGATGGCTA
>JANZLX010000005.1:32886290-32901451 GCA_025531955.1 Erythroxylum orinocense
TTATCTATAACATTTTTAAAATGTTACAAAATTCATATCTACTACATGTTAATGATGTTGCAAAAAGTTAATATATAGTAGTGTAAAAATGTTACAAATAGATAATTAATAACATTTATAAAATATAATATAAAATCTTTTATAGCTATCAATAAATGTCAAATTAAACTTGACAATAACATGTCAAAATTGTTACTAAAACATCTATCTTTAGTAACATGGGCTGTCATAACATAGTCATTAGTGTTACCATTCATATTTAATAACACTTATCACCTGTTACTGTATGTCATTTTTTTTGTAGTGATTATTCGGTCCGGTTCACTCTTAAAAACCAGTTCTCAATTGAACCAGTGAGAACCGGTCAAAACCGGTCAATTGACCGATCGAACTGGTCCGGTTCGACCGGTTCGACCCCTAATTCAATAAATTTTTTATATTTTTATTATTTGGTAAATTTTGTATATTTTAATATTATTAATATTATATCTAATTAAATATAATTATTACATAATTATGACATCACACCGGTTTGACCGGTGGTTGAACCGGTGGCTAATAAGGCCTTCGATTCGATGTTCGGTCTAGGTTTCAAAATACTACTTTAAGACTTAAACTCAAATCATAATGAATAAAAGTGCTTTGAATACTAAACTCTCATTAATAAGTTTTTGATCATTAAATTGTCTTTAATTTGTTAAACAACTAAAAACTATATTATATATATAGTCAAAATATCATTAAATATTTGTTAGATTCACAAATTAATTAATACAATGACTAATTTATGACATAGCCTTCTTTTTCTAACCTTTTTCTCAGTCTTCTCTCAACCATTTACCTTTTTACCCTTACCAATTTTTCCCCCTTCTGGCCACCTCCTTTGTCGATTCCATCCCTCGGACCACTGTCCTCTGCCTCCTTCTAGGAATTCTCCTCCTAGGAAGGCCTTCTTAGGCTGGAAGGATGGACAGTGAGGAAGACCTAACTCTCTCAAACTTGTCCTCTGAAAGATTTCCCAACTCTCCCATCCTCTCACTATGAAACAACACCTACTACAAATTTGAAGTTTTCTGTCAAAGATTAGAGAACTTGTCCCTAGATCCAATGCAACAAAGGCACTCTAAAGCTTTTTCAAGATGTGATGAAGGAGGGTGTCTTAACTCCCCCAGTGGAGCTCCCCCAATTTGGAGCCAAAGTTTGCGCAACAACATTGGTAGGCATTTTTTGGAAGAACTGGTTAGTATTTCTAGTGGTGCAAGCATGGGCATTGTTAAGGTTGGGAAAGAAAAGGCTAGAGAAGGTGATGCTCCGTGATGATGAATCGTTCCTTTTCAAGTTCAATTCTAAAGGAAACATTAACTATATTTTAGAATAAGGGTTGTGGCATGTGAGTGGCCATCTGCTATTCCTCCAATGTTGTCAGCTAGGCATCGAGTCTCACTCAGGAAACTTCAAAACCATACCAATTTGGATTCATTTCCACATTGTCCTACTTATGTTTTGGATGGTTAATGGATTGAGCTACCTAGTTACTGCTCTAGACAAACCCATTAGTATGGATACTCAAACAGCTTAAATGGAGAGGGTGTGTTTTGCAAAGCTCTGTATTGAACTAAAGAGAGACTCTTCTCTCCCTGAACAATTGCCTACACTAAAATTAGGAGAGAATGGAGAGTTGATTAAGTTTACTATGAAGATCTCTTATCCTTGGAAGTCAAATACTGCTGAAAAAACTTGGAAACTGACTAGAATTATGTTTAAAATTAGTAGTCATAAGAAGTTAATGGGGATTATTGTATCTGAGAAAAATATAAGGAATGCAATCACGATCAAAAAAAAGAGGTTTAGCGAATGACATTAGTGACGAAATCTGTAGATTTTTCGTCGGTAAGCTAAGTTAGCAACAGAATTTACCGACGCAACCAATCATTAGAGAAACGGTTGTTGGTAATAATTGCTGACGAAGCATAGATTTTTCATCACTAATTTAGCAATATATATTTTATGTTCTGTTGATATATGTAATGACAGTAATTTTTTGTTGTCAGCAAATTTAACGATGAAATGTTTCTTTTGGCTAGTAAATTTAGCGACGGACAGACAAAGCTTCTATATCGATGGATTTGGCAGTTCCGTCGGTAAATTCACAACTAACTATACCAATGGAACTTAGTTATCCGTCGATAAATTGATTACATTTTACCAACAAATTTGGGTTTTCCGTTGGTAGATATACTGATATTGTATTTTTTAATCTTTTCCCTGCATTTAGTTTTATTTGACATATGATTGATACATAATTTATATAGTTATCAGTTATTTGTTGATAATATTTTGATTTGCTTCTACATTAAATTTGTTAAAATAGAAAGTCGATTGATGATATAAAGTAAAAATTATCTTAATTGATAATAAAAAATATTTTGTACAACAATAAGTATTTAACAACCATTCATTTGGTGACTACAACTATGCTATTCATTTGGTGAATAAGGATGCTTTGAATGTTGCAATGAGATGCTGCCCTTCCCCTTCAACTCATCCATCTTATTACAGAGCTGGGTTATGTATTCCATCGACTGTTGCAATTGAGCTGCTTGTATTGTGTTGCGAAGCTTATAGACTTCATTGGATGCAGACCACCTACTAGATGCTGATGTACTGGATTTGGAGGATTGAGAATAACACTTGTTCGCAAATGAACCTAAGCTGAATATTCTTCCACGACAGTCCCTACCATCCACTGCATGAAGATAAGTTTGACTCTCATCAACATCTTTAGATTGTTGAGACTGTCGTTGAATGCTTTCTTGTATTTGTTCATATTAGAAGGCAATGTTTATGTTAATATGTGATAATTATTAAGCATTAATATTAAAACATAAATTTCACATACATTTAGTTCTTTACATCTGGTGTTCAAGAAGGTCACACTGTCACGCTTCTTAGTGTGAGTGTACAAAAAAGAGTTGACGAGGTGTAGGCTTCCTGTTCATAGACTTTTCCTGCTCATAGACGTTTACTGCATCAGAATAAAATGTTATAAGTGAACTACAATTTACATAAATTTTGGCAAAATTTTCTCTACTTTTATGATATATACCCCTATTGAACAAAGAAAGTAACTCAACAACACAACCATATATGCAAAATTTTATGTACTTTTATGATATTTACCACTGTTGAACAAAGAAAGTAACTCAACAACACAGCCATATATGAAACCAGATTTTTGTAACATTATCATTCTCCATAATAGACATATTTTCATTCCAAAATTCACAAATTAAATTAAATTGAAATACATCAAAGTAAAAAAAATCATAATATAAGTGTAAAGTGTAGATGATTACAAGTCTCTCTGCATGCTTGTGGTGGGTAATAGATCCTCCAGTATGTACGGGAAGACTCTCTACCCTTGATCCTCCACGTCTGTTGGTAAAATTACGCTCTGAAATAGACATTGCCTTAGTGATGTCCAATACTGTTGTCAACGACTCGTATTTATTCAGAAATATAAGGTGATCGTACACCAGTCTTGTGTATCGTACCAACAAAGTCTCTATAATATGTACGAGCTCGTCTCTTCCATACTTTATAAATAATCGCGTGAAATTCAAAATCCTAAAAAAATTCTAAAAAAGGAAAAGCATACGATAATTACTTATAACCTACAATATTTACTAATTAATGTATAAAATTAATTAAAAATAAAAAAAATTGTACCTAAAACTTCTAGTAATAAAAATTCTTTGTCGCCTGAGAGATATTCTTTCATATATAACCCTCAAGATCAATCTTCCTTTGAAATTTCGATGTCATGTTTCTTGAGCATGGTCTAGACGAAATCAACCTAATATAAAAACAATTAATTTTATATCATTTTTAAATTAAAACCTATAAATTAATTATAAACGTATGATGTTTCATGTATTTTCACTTATAGATTGTTGACAATTATGATGTAAGGTCTTCCATCAACTCCAACCTAGAGGTCGCCTCCTTCATCTGCATCATTTACCCCTGATATCTCTGTTGGTATAGCAGTGGTGCATGGTGTAGCAACAGGTACGGAAGGTGATACCTCATATGCAAGTGTAGTAGCTAGAGGTACAACATCTAATTCAGTTGTAGCTATATAATGTGATGCTGCACCTGGATAGTAACTGGCTCCAAATCGTCTTCTAAACCTTGGTCACATCATATCCTGTTTTCTCTTTGGTGGTATATTTTAACCTAAAATTCATATTTTATTAAATATTATAGAAATATAATATATTCAAATTAATATATAACAATATATCGTTGATTCAATAATTGATTTATTGAATATAATATTCTATTACAAACACAAATTAATTGCTATCAGCACTTAATTGTAAATTAAAATTATCATCATATTCTTTTCTGAAGAATTAGAATGAAACTTAAGGTCCTCTTCAGATCTCTCGCTCCCTTCATCCTCTTTAAATGAAATTTCAAGATATTTATTTTTTGATTTAAAAACACCTCTAGGTTTAACTTTGTAAACAACCAACCAATCTAACTTATCTCGTCATAAGTTTAAACAGCCAACCAATCTGACTTATCTCGTCATAAGTTGAGAAAAGGGACATAATACACCTGGATCGCTTGCATTTCTAACACAAAAAGTTTAAATTGTCTTTGCTGGTTAATTTTAACTAGATTGTATCGGCTATGCACTTTTGTACCAACATTAGGAGTTGGATAAAACTAGTCACACTTAAATATCACACTTTGTTTTATTGGCAGTGCAAGGTACTCAATTTTGAGTATCTCAATAATTTTACCATGGTAATTCATCAATTATCCCTATATGAAAACTTCATTATTTACTGTTTCCATGCTATGACCATGATATTCTATATGATATTTATGTCCATTAATGAAATACATGGAAATGACTTAGCAGCTCACAAAGGTCCTTTCGCAATATCACATACAAACTTTTTCTTTATTGGATTTTCTAAAGAGTAAACACAAAAAAATCATATTAAATAGTATAATGTCATTTGAACACTTTAATATTATAATTCAATCATTTCAATAATTGTGAGTGAAAACTTACATATTTCTCGAACAATCGAGGAAAGTGTCTTCTTACTTATTTATTGATATCATCCTGTGTTTTATCGAGCATTAGCTCGCGTAACCATTCCTCGTATAATCTAAAAACATTATTATATTTTCAGTTGTGAATAACAATAAATTTTAAAACTGAAATAATCAATTTCAACTTACTGCATAAAAGGTTGAACCTCTTGATAGTTCAACAAAATGTAACCATAGAAAGCCTCTATTTCTTCCTCTGTTAACATTCTTCTTGTTGAACGTCGATTTGTTTATCCAGGATATGAAATTTCAAAACCCAAATAATCAATTTCAACTTACTACATGAAAGGTTGAACCTCTTGACAATTCAACAAAATGTAACCATAGGCGGCCTCTATTTATTCCTCTGTTAACATTCTTCTTGTTGAACATCCATTTGTTTATCCAGAATATTTGAAAATGGATAAGTTATCATAAGCATCACCCATTTATCTCCATCATCAATACGAGGAACTTTTCTTTCTCTTGTGTGAACATGTGATTCTAAATAATATGAGCAAAATGTACTTGCTTCCTCCATTAACTAAGCATTAAATATTGAACCTTTAACTCTAACCTTTTCTTCAAGTGATGAAAATACCTACATTAGTGAATAAGGTTATTACAATTTTGTTATTTAAAACATGTTATTACTTCAATTTAAAGATTTAATGTAATTACCTCTTAACTTGATACATCTATCAATATTAAACTGGACCAGCAACTTTAACCTCATGTGTTAAATGCATAAGTAGATGCTCTATATAGTCAAAGATGTTTGGAGGGAAAATCCTTTCTAATTTGCACAAAATTACTGGAATTTCCCTTTCTAGTTTTTCCATTTTAGTCAAATTTATTTCGGATGATGTTAAGCTTTTAAAAAACAAACTTAATTCTGCTATAACTTCTCAAACCTTATTCGATAGTAACTCTCAAAATACAATTGGAATTAGCCTTTGCACGAACACATGAAAATTATGACTTTTCATCCCAAATAATTTGTACTTCCTCATATCCACACACCTTGCTAAGTTTGAACCATAACCACTAGGAAACTTTAAACTTTTTAACAGCTACACAATATTTTCTTTTATTTTTGTCTAAAGTTTAACATGCTTTCATATATTTACCGATGTAAAGATCTTTATCTAACTCATTCCTTCTACAAAAAAGTTTCAAATCAATTTGTGATTTTGCATTGTCCTTTGCCTGCCCTTCAGGGTTCATTATGATAATGAACAAATTTTCAAAAATATTTTTTTCAATATGCATCACATCTAGATTATGACATATCAAATTAGTTTTCCAATATGGCTTGTAATAACTTCATCATCTTTAAATTCTGTAACTTTTAGCAACCCTAGTTCATCAATCTCCTTCAATATCTCCTCACTAGCTTTGTGGGCAGGGTGGGGTGTTTGTACCATCCTATTCTTAATGAACTTTTGTTTATTGTGTCTAAATGGATGATCTGGAGGAAGAACTTTCTGTGGTTCTCAAACTAACATTTTTTGCCGCCGTTTGAAAGATAAAACACATCAGAATCATTGTCACAATAAGGACAAGCTAATTTCCCTACTATGCTCCATAAAGAAAGCATAACATATTTCAAAAAATCACTAATAGTCAACATTAAAGCTGCTCCCAACACAAAATTTTGTTTCAGAGACACATCATATGTCTCTTCACCATATTTCTAAAGATGCTACAATTTAGATATCAATGTTTGTAAGAATATATCAATTTTATGTTTTGGATTTATAGGCCATGGCACAATCACTGTCAAGAACATATATGCCTCATTCATACACATTTATAAAGGTAAATTATCAGGAGTAATTATGATAGGCCATGATGAATATTGTTGGTCGGATTGACCAAAAGGTTGGAATCCATCCGTTGAGAATCTCAACCTGACGACTTTCAACTGCAAACTCATAATGGTGTCATTAAAATGTTTCCATGCTAGTGCATCCGATAGATGACTCATTATTCCATCTTCCTGCTTGTGTTCATTTTGTCATCTAATGTGAGATGCAATAACATCAGAAGCATATAGTCTTTAAAGTCTCAGA
This sequence comes from Erythroxylum orinocense, assembly GCA_025531955.1. NCBI lineage: Eukaryota > Viridiplantae > Streptophyta > Magnoliopsida > Malpighiales > Erythroxylaceae > Erythroxylum > Erythroxylum orinocense. The sequence continues at coordinate 32,893,481 of JANZLX010000005.1, forward strand.
GTTAGCAGGAAATAATACATCCGCTTCTAGGATACTAATTTCTACTTTATAGACCGCTTTTTAGGCTTGAAGTTAGATTGACCACAAATTTTCACTTTTGTAATTCCATATTATCCCCTAATACAACATTCATCCCAATTTGCAACAATCAATTTTTTAAATAGGCAAACTAAGACCCCTAATAGGTTTCTTCATATTGTAAAAACTATCAATCGTTATATGATCAGGAGGCAATGATTCATTATACCATCTTAGAATTTTATCAAAACTATGATCAGAAATATGCCCTTCAGACTTTATTTTCAATATTCGAGCAATTGAAGACAATTGAATGATTGTCTCATAATTTGGGAATAATTCTTAGTAAGCTAAGTGTAGTAAGTCAAAAAATTGGTTTGCATGTAGGTTTGGTTCTTCTTCAGGATTTTCTATATTTTCCTTAAAGTTATAACTGGCTGCATCATAAACTATTTGCATGTAAGAATTTTTAGTTGCACTCACATTATTTGTTATAAATTGAATCCCCCTTCAAACTCATCCACATTTACTGACAAGTTTACTTTATTACCCTTTGAGGTGCTACAAATCAATGGCTCCCTATGTCGTGTCCACTTAAAATAATTTAGAACAAACCCTTTTCTCAACAAATGGCCATTCACTTCATTAGTAGGAATAAAATAGATATTTTTTCACTTTTTATAGGGGCATTTGATCTTTAGGCCATCCATATATGTAGGTTGAGAACTTGCATAAAGAATAAAAACTTCAACTCCCTCAACAAACTTAGGATTAATGAAACTATCAAGTATTAATCATCTATACATCTAAGATTTATCAAAATTACTCAATTCCGCAAAAATGTTAATTTAAAAAAGTAATTTCATAGTTATTATCCTTCATGTCCCCTAAGTTTACAGAACATCTAACCTTTACACAACATCCCCTAAGTATTAACCAATTGAATTAATTACCTACAATTGATGTCAATACTATGGTACGTGACATTGTTTACACCTGTGAATCAAGAAAGCAAGTTCTCACTATGACTCCTAGGCTTGTGGAATTTTTCACCGATAAGCCTCACAGGAGCTTCATCCTAGGTTTCCAACCTTTATACCGTCCTACGGGTTTATTATGCAAAGAACTGTTTTGTCTATTAAACCTATCAATTTCTTGTGTTAATACTAAGTTTGAATTAATCATATTGAAGTTGAAGTATTTAATCACATTGAAGTTGAAGTATTTATGTTTGAATTAGTCACCTACAATTGATTTCAATATTATGGTACGTGGTATTGTTTTCACCTATGAATTCAGAAAGTAAGTTCTTGCTGTGACTCGTAGGCTTATGGAATTTTTCACCAATATGCCTCACAGGAGCTGCATCAAGTTTTCCAACCTATATACCATCTTAGGAACTTAGTTATGCCTTAAATCATCTATAACATCTCAAACTCATTCCACATACATTAAATAGTTAGACTATTAAAGAAGAACATAAAAACTCATCAATAATTATAAGAATATTCTAAACAATAACACAAAATCAAGACCTCCTTTGCATTCAAACAAAACCCAAACGCATCAGAATCGTATTATTAAAGCAATACATATGGTAGAGATTAGTCGGACGACTTACTTGGAGGGACAGACAACTCCAAAACTACAAAGAAGAAGGATGAGCGACGCTCTTCAACACAATATAGGCCTTGTGAAAAAGAATATTTCGTATTTAATATAATACACTTGTTCAATAGTTTTGTTATATTTTTAATATAATAAAGCAAGAAAATCAGAAAATAATATTGTTTATTTTGAAATAGAAATATGTGGACTTTCAGTGGGAATAATGTTAAAAATATTGCTATACCAAACCAATCCCAACTTTCTTGGTTTAAACTATCCATAAACCATACAGAATATTATAGAATATTCTAATTATAATTTTCATTTTGATAATCGACACGAATATCGTTAAGATAATTTGACTTAAAATAATATGAAAAGAAGGGTAAATTATTCAAAAATCATAAGTGTGTGAATTCTCTTTATTATTTATATAAAAATTTTTAAATATAATTAACAAAAAGTTATTATCAATTATAATAATCAAAGTTAACCCTAATAATTTAAATACTCTTTAAACCTTTATAAAATTAATCTTTCATCAACAATTAATAAATTATGTAATAACAAATTAAATTACACAATTTAAGTTTTCAAAAATAATTTTTAAAAATCAATAATTATTGACTTAAAGTGTTTTTTCCTTAGCCAATCGTCATAAAGCACGAGTCCTTGACAAGATTCCTAAGTCCCCTTTTCTCTTTCATTTTCTTTATATAGTAAGTCAACATGTGCCCTACTATATAAAAAACAAAGTTGTGCCTTTGATAGGGAAAGATCAAGAGGTGTTAAGTTGATGGAATCAAATTTTCATTGTTCCATTTAACAAATACCATCTTCTAAATGATGTTGATTTAGCAACAGAATCAACAACCAACATATGTAGAACACTCCCATCATTTAACATCAATGTAACAGGCTATTTATCAATCACCTTACATTCATTAGAAATTCATCCCAACATTACAAACAAGATCACGTTTTGTCCCTTCCATCACTAACATTTATACATTAAAATTATTTTTCAATCACAAAATACCCAAATAAACGAATGTTATTAAATACCCAAATACATCCAACATCACACGAAATAATAGAGATGAAAGGTTTCAAGAATACCTCCATCGAAGGACACAATGAAAGTGGCTAAAGAAAACAAACATCGATGAGCAAAAGAGGAGTCTCCGATAGAGAAATCAGAGAGAAGAAAAGCACTTGAGAAAATGCAGGGCAAAGAGGAAAATAAAGAAGAAGACGCAGGGGGAAGGGTCTTTTGGGTGGGTTAAATGTTAACGAAAATGATGTTATTTGGTGTTAAACCAAATGATGTCAGTTTATTTTCATTTAAAACACTAAAGTTGAAGCAAACGACGATGTTTACCTTGAAAATTTACCAACATAATTTACCGTCAGAAATGTCTTCCGTCGGTAAACTCAAAACTCTTTTATTCCGCTACGAATTCCTGCCTTCTTTACCTATAAGAATTTTTTACCATCGCTAAAGTTCAGCAAAAATTTTACCGGGATAATTTATCTCCATATTTATCGACGGATATTATTACAGTCACTAAATGAAATTTGTCCTGACAATTTTTCCAATAAAATTTGATCTTCTATTGGTAATTTGCAACAATTTTGTTTTTGTCAATAACGTTCCATCGCTAATTCCTAAGTTTCTTGTAGTGAATGGAGAATAAGGAGCATTAGGATAATCCCTACTCAATAGGAGATAAACAGTTTTTGGGTAGTATGGAAGTGAACCAGTCAACAAGTATACAAGAGCAATCTATGGAGTAGTTCGCTTCTCATTCTAAAGAAGCTCAGGCTAATCTGGACAAGGAGCTAGCTTCTTTGGTTCCTCTAGAAGTGCAAAATGAGGAAATGGAATATGATCTAGTCTATATTGTATTAGCTACAGAAAAGGATGTACAACTTGCTTATAAAATGAAAACAAGGGAGGAAGAAAAAATGAGATACTGTCAAATTTTCTACTGAAGCCAAGACATTGAATATTAACTTTAGTGGACAATTGAATTCTCCAAATGTTGTAATTCCAGTCCACTATTTGAAGAAACATGATCAAGAAATGATGCAGTTGGTTGTTACCCAAAATAAAAAAAATGAGACAAGGAGTTCGAGAAGTGATCATGTTGAGTTGGCTTGTAAGATTGAAGATTGCCCTAGGGAAAACATAGTAGATAGGCCAGAACCCATTTCTCCTGAAATTGATATTCAATACCAAGTTGAGGAAAGAGAAATCATCAAGATATGTCTACCTCTCATCAACAGTTTTAGAGTGTTGAGACTATAGTTGAATTCTTTCTTGTATTTGGTCCTATCATTATAATTGTTTATGTTAATAAGTGATAATTTTAAGAATTAATATTAAAGTATAAATTTTACATAAATTAAGTTTTTTGCATTGGGTGTTGACGAAAGTCACACTATCATGCTTCTTAATGTGGGTGTGCAAAAAGAGTTGACCTAGTGTAAGCTTCTTACCCATAGATTTTTCCTGCATTAGAATAAAAGTGAACTACAATTTACAAAATTTCGGCAGAGTTTCCTCTATTTTTATGATATTTCCCCCCTGTTGAATAAAAAATTTACTTAACAATGTAGTCATTAAAGGCACCAAACATTTATCACATTATCATTCTTCGTAATACAGATATATTTTCATTTTAAATTTCATACATCAAATTACATTGAAATCAAATTTCATAGATCAAAGTACAAAAATCAGAATATAATTGTAAAGTTTAGATACTTACAAGTTTCTCTACATGCTCCTAGTGGGTTATAGATCCTGCAGTTTGTACAAGTAGACTCTCTTCCTCCGATCCTCCATATTTGTTTCTAAAATTGCACTCTAAAATGGACATTGCCTTGGGTGATGTCCAATATTGCTACCAACTACTCCATATTTTTTGGATATATAAGGAGGTCATACACCATTCTTTTGTATAGAACTAAGAAAGTCTTTATAACGTGTATGGACTCGCCTCTCTTATGTATTATAAATTAAAGCATCAAATCTTGAATCTCAAAAAAATTATTTCTGAAAAAGAAAAAATATTATAAGTACTTATAAACTAAAATATTTATCTAGTTAATGTAAAAAATTAGATAAAATAAAAAATACAAAATATTTTTTTAACGTTAACTCGTGATAATAAAAATCATTTGCCGCCTGAGAGATATTCTTCCATATATAACCCTCAAGATCCATCTTCTCCTTGAACTTAGATGATATATTTTTGGAGCACATTCCAAATGGAACCAACCTAATATATAAGCTAATTTAGATCATTTTCAAATTAAAACCTATAATTTTAGTATAAACTTATGATGTTATCATGTATTACAAAATTTTATAATTTCACTCACAGATTATTGACCATTATGATGTAAGTTCTTCCATAAACTCCCTTACCTTCAGGATGGAGGTCACCTCCTTCATAAACAATGTTTGCCCTTGATATCTCTGTCGTTATAGGGGTGGCGGATGGTGTAGTAGGGTTGCTAGACGATGTAGTAGCAGGTACATAAGGTGATTTTATAGGGATTGTAGGTTGAGAAGGTGATGCCTCATCTGAATATGCAGTATCTAGAGGTACAACACCTTATTCTATAGCTCGAGCAAAATGTAATCGTTCACTTGGAATTGCATTGGCTCGTCTAAATGATGGTAGCCTAACCCTTGGCTGCATCAATTCCTGTTTCCTTTTTTGTGACATATGTTTAACCTGAAATATATATTTTATTGAATATTCCAATAATATAACAGTATAAATTAAATATATAACAATATAACAATATATTGTTGATGTAATAATATATTTATTCATATAATATTCTATTACAAACACAAATTAACTTTTAATATTCCCAAAAGATTCCAATAAATCAATATCAACTTTTAATCAAGAAAAAATCATTTTAAATAAAAAAGAAACTTGTAAATGATCTATTTAATTTCAAATTCATATTTATAAATTGAAAAATTCAACTTAAAAAGCAAACATCCTAACAAATTTGTTTATGTGGAACGAATTCTATCCTAAAGTAGAAATATAGTCAATGCATTAACATATAGTTTCATTTATAACCTACATAAGTAAGCTACAACAAAGCTTAAGAAAATAAACTTAAAATACATTCTTAGAACCATAGAATTAATACGCAAGAGCTGGAAAATTATTTTCTTTGTCACTAACTAGTAATCATCCAAAATATATAGTGCTGAAAATTTTAATGGTGAAACCAATTTATACAAATCTGAAATTCTTAGCCTAGAAAACTTATACATATATTTCATTAATGACTCAATTTCTTTCTAGTATCACCTATCTTTTATGCAAGCATGTTTCAACTAGTTTTACAACTCTAAACTATTCAACAAAAACAAAATACATTACTTTCACAAATATACATTTTTAAAAATAAAACAATTTTCAACCATTTTCAATGAAAATTTAAAGTTCTCTTCCAAATTTTATTTGCTATCAAACTAAGATCTAAATGGTCACTCAAAAATAGATTAAATTAAATAAAAATTTAGAATAGTTTTGATTTCAAGAAGATAAAAAGATAAGAGTCACAAAGTTAATGACAAGGCATACACATTTCATCTCAATTTACTCAGTAGCTATTTCTATCATTTATGTAAACATGAAATAATAATAAAATTTGTGTAACTACATTTTGAATTATCATTATTTTAAAGTATCACCATCAAATATCGAAGCTCACTCTAAAATAGGCATATATAAGCTCAATAATTTTTCATGTTAAACCTGAATTTATGATAGCTATAAAATCAATTTAGGTAGATATTTTAGCACCTAATTTGCTTCCTAAAATCAAACCAACTTGAATAAGATTTCACAGCCAAGAGTAAAGTATATAACACTTCTTTTTAAGGGCAAAATCTAAACAATTCTTTATAAATTTCAATAGCCCTTATTTCATCTTATAATACTTTAAAGTAATCTTTAATTGGAAATTATACATCTAGTTCAATCAAGATACAAATCTTTGCATAATTTAACTAATAAAATGACCCTTGTATAAACTAATGAACCACTAAAAGAAACATTCCAGATTATAAATGATGTTAGATACCTTTTACAAAACTTTCATCGGACACTTGTTATGCTATTGAAATTCATCCCTAGTTAGTTTTAAAACTATTGTCTTCTTCAATTTTTCACCAACATAACCACATAACAACAAAAAATGACCCATTAATAACCCATATAAATCCTCACAACTCAATCCATAGTAACACTAAGACATCAAACATACAACGATTCACATGCCTAAATTGAAGACAAAAATTTTTTTGGATCGCCTATAGCCTAAGTTGTAACATCCCACCCTCGATGCGAAGGGTAGAATGGTAATTTGGCAAAGGGTTAAGAGGATTTAGGATTTATTTTGAAATATTCATGCACACCTGATTCATGAATAGTGAAATTGCACATGAAAATGACTATACATGCATTCATGACATTTCCCGGTATTTGTGCCCAAATGGAATTTTATTTTGAAAAAAGTGGTTTATGAGCTTGAAAATGTAATTGGAGTGGATTGTTATGTGTTTTACATTTTTTGGGCAAATTTAGGAATTTTTTGGAAAAAATTTTCGGACCGAAAAAATCGCCACGCGGTGGACCGATTGGTTTCCGGTACTGGAAATTTCTGCCCAATGACACTGGAATATTGAATAAATAATTTTGAGTTTGTAATTAGAGCCATTGGATGGAGTAATTAGAGCCATTGGATGGATTAAGAGTTTGTTTTATTAAATATTATTACATGTTTTTTGTCTTTTTCTTTATTTAAATGACAAGTGTCCTTAAGGATTAAAGGCTTTTGTCTCCTCTCCTCATTCACGAAGCTTCTAAGGTGGTAGTGAGATATTTTTTTTGGTTTTTCTCTCCAATTTCGTGAGTCTCTCCTCCCTCCTTCTTCTTGATTTAGTTAGTTCATTTTTCTAGCTCCTCCTCCCATGCTTGCTCTTCTCTTCTCCTTTATTGTCAACCTAAGCCATGAAGTGATGATGATGGATGGTAAGGAGAGTTTAGAAGTTGATGAAAAGTTGGAAGATTTGGAAAAAAAATTGGAAACTTGATTAGGTAAGATTTGTATTTTTGCCTTATTTTGTTGTTAAATGCATTCTTTGTGTTGTTTATACACTAACTTGGATGAGAATTTGTTGTTGCATGTAGGCTTGTAATTTAGGTATTTAATTGAATGAATGATTGATGATTGAGTGAGAAATGATGCATGTTAGTGTAATAGTGGTTGTATGAAAATTTGGATGGTTTGGAAGTGGAC
>JANZLX010000005.1:32901551-32930724 GCA_025531955.1 Erythroxylum orinocense
ATTGGATTTTATCCCAATTAGATAGTCTTCTAATTTCAGCAGGAGATGTCTTGTTTAGAGATTGAGACGATCTTGGATTGTTGTGTTCTAATTGAAGATAGAGTCTGGGAATTTTGCAGATTTAGGATTCTGTCCTTATTTTTCCTCTTCCCGATCCTTTTTCGTCTTTACGGCATTGGAAACCACCTGTGGACATTTAACAATTAATTCCATTAATTTATGAACACAATTTCTCAAATCAATAAATATTAAGTCCAACAAATATGCAATTAAATTGACTTAACAATAATATGTACGAGCTCATCTCTCCCATATTTTATGATAACCGCGTCAAATTCAGAATCCTAAATTGTGTAGCAGCAGGTATGAAAGGTAATGCCTGATCTATAAGTGTGGTAGTTGGAGGTAAAATATTTGAGTCGATTGCAGTTATAGTTGCAGTTGCAGAATGTGATGCTTCACTTAGACAGTAACTGGCTCCAAATAGTGGTCTGAGCCTTGGTCGCATCATATCTTGTTTTCTCTTTGGAGGCATGGCATATTTTAACCTGAAATTCATATTTTATTGAATATCTCAAAAATATAAAATTTTTAATTCAATATATAACAATATGTTGTTGATTCAATAATTGAATTATTAAATATAATATTCTATTACAAACACAAATTAATATTTATCAGCATTTAATTGTAAATCAAAATCATCATTACCTTCTTTTTCTGAAGAATTAGAATCAAACCCAGGCTCCTCTTCAGATATCTCACCCTTCTTATCCTCTCCAGATGAAATTTCAACATATTCATTATTTGAATCGTTCAAAGGTTCATTCTTGTCATATGTAACAGATGCATTTATTTCATAAACATCTTCCTGAAATGCTTCATTATCAATTCTTTGTTCTCCTTTTCTATGTGATTCAAAAATACCTCAATGTTTAACTTTGTAAACGGTGAACCAATTTGACTTATCTCATTGTAAGTTGAGAAAAGGGACGTAAAATACCTGGATCGCTTGCATTGCTAACAAGAAAAGTTTAAATTGTCTAAATCTTCTTTGCTAGTTGATTTCAACTAGATTATATCATCAACTATGCACTTTTGTTAGGAGTTAGATCAAACCAGTCACACTTAAATATCACACTCTGCTTTATTGGCAATGCAGGGTACTCAATTTCAAATATCTTAATAATTTTACTATAGTAATCCATCAATTCTCCCTATATGCAAACTCCACTATTTACTGTTGTCATATTCTATATGATATTTATATCCATTAACGAAATATACCAGATACGATTTAACAGTTCGTAAAGGTCCTTTTATAAGATCACATATAAACTTGTTGTCTATTGGATTTTCTAAGGCTCACACAAAAGAAATTATCATATTAAATAGTATAATTTCATTTGAACACTTTAATCTTATAATTCAATCATTTCAATATTTGTAAGTGAAAACTTACATATTTATCAAAACATTAAGGAAAATGTCTTCCAACTTTATTGATATCATCTTGTGTTTTTTCGGGCATTAGCTCACGTAACCATTCCTTGCATATTCTAAAAACATTATTATGTATTTCAGTTGTGAATAACACTAAATTTCAAAACCCAAATAATCAATTTCATCTTACTACATGAAAGGTTGAACCTCTTGACAGTTCAATAAATGTAACCATGGGCAGCTTCTATTTCTTTCTCTATTAACATTCTTCATGTTGAGTGTCCACATGTTCGTCCAGGATATGTGAAAATGGATAAGTTACCATCAACATCACCTATTCCTCCCTCGTCCTCATTAAGAGGAACTTTTATCTCTTGTGTGAACATGCAGCTCAAAATAATGCGAACAAAATGTATTACTTCCTCCACTAAATAAGTAATACAAATCAAACCTTCAACTCTAGCCTTGTTTTTTATTTTTTGTTCAAGTGATGCAAATACCTACATTAGTAAATAGGGTTATTACAATTATGTTATTAAAACATGTTATTACTTTAATTTAAATATTTAATATAATTACCTTTCAAACGGATGCATCCATCTATAAACTAGACTAGCAAGTTTAGCCTTATGCATTAAATACACAGGTAGATGCTCCATAAAGTCAAAGAAGCTTGGAGGAAAAATCTCTTCTAATTTGCACAGCCTCGTGCGTTCAATGTACAGGTAGATGCTCCATAAAGTCAAAGAAGCTTGGAGGAAAAATCTCTTCTAATTTGCACAAAATTACTAAAATTTTCCTTTCTAGTTTTTCTATTTCAGTCAACTTTATTTCAGATAATGTTAAGCTTTTGAAAAACAAACTTAATTCTGTTATAACTTCCTAAACCTTTTTCAATAGCAACTCTAAAAATGCAATTAGAATTAGCCTTTTCATAAACACATGACAATCATGACTTTTCATCCCAAATAATTTGTACTTCCTCATGTCCACATACCTTGCCAAGTTTGAAACATAACTATTGGGAAACTTTAGACTTTTCAACTATTCACACAATTTTTTTTTGTTTTTGTCCAAAGTGTAACGTACTTTCGGATATTTACCAGTGCGAAAATCTTTATCTAACTCATTTCTTCTACAAAAAAGATTCAAATCATCTCGTGACTTTGCATTATCCTTTGTCCATCCTTCAATGTTTATTATGGTATTGAACAAATTGTCAAAAATGTTTTTTTAATATGCATCACATCTAGATTATAACATATCAAATTAGTTTTCTAATATGACAAATCCCAAAAGATGCTTCGTTTTCTCCAACCAAAATTTTTACTAATGCTTGTATTAACTTCATCAGCTTCAAATTCAGTGACTTTCAACAACTCTAATTCATCAATCTCCTGTAATATCTCATTACCAGCTTTCTGAGAGAGAGTAGGTGTTTGTACTGTCTTATTCTTAATGAACTTTTGTTTATTGCTTCTAAATGGATGATCTGGAGGAAGAAAATTCACGTGATTGTTAAACCAACATGTTTTGCCCCTGTTTGGAAGATAAAACGCATCAAAATCATCGTCACGATAAGGATAAGTCAATTTCCCTGTTATGCTCTATCCAGACAACATATCATATGCTGGAAAATAACTAATAGTCCACATTAAAGCTGCTCTCAATATAAAATTTTGTTTCAGAGACACATCATATGTCTCCACACCATATTCCTAAAGATACTACAATTAAGATATTAATAATTGTAAAAATAAATAGATTTTATGATTTGGATTTATAGGCCCTGGCACAATCACTATCAATAACATATATATGTAATTCATACGAATCTATGGCGGCAAATTATAAAGAGTAATTATGATTGGCTATGATGAATATTGTTAGCTGGATTGACCAAAAGGTTGGAATCTAACCGTTGTCAATCCCAACTTAACATTTCGACCATCAGTTGCAAACTTATAATAGGTGTTATTTAAAAAATTTCCATGTGCTGATGGATGAATCATTTTTCCATCTTCCTGTTCATATTCATTATGCCATTTTATGGGAGATGCAATAACATTATAAGCATATAGTCTTTGAAGTCTCGGAGTTAGCGGAAAATAATAGATCCACTTTTAGGGTTAATTTCTATTTCACAGAATCCTTTCTAGGCTTGCACCTAGATTGACCACAAAATTTGCACTCTTGTAATTTCATATCATCTCTCCAATACAACATACATCCCAATTTGTAACAATCAATTTTTTCAATAGGCAAACTAAAACCCCTAATAATTTTCTTCGTATTGTAAAAACTACCAACCATTGCGTGACCAGGAGGTAATGATTTATTATACCATCCAAGAATTTTATCAAAACTACGATCAGAAATCTGCCCTTTAGATTTATGTTCAATATTCGAGCAATTGAAGACAATTGAGTCATTGTCTCACAATTTGACCATAATTATTGGTCAGCTAAGTGTAGTAAGTCAAAATTTTGTTTTGTATATGGATTTAGTTTTTCTTCAAGATTTTTAATATTTTCTTGAAAGGTATAACCGATTGCATTATAAACCATTTACATGTAAGGATTTTCAGTCGCACCCACATTATTTATTCTAAATCCAACCCCCCTCCAAACTCATCCACATTTACTGACGAGTTTACTTCATTACCCCTTAAGGTGCTTCAAATCAATGTCTCCCCATGTCGTGTCCACTCAAAATAATTTGGAACAAACTCTTTTCTCAACAAATGGTCATTGACTTCATCGATAGGAAGGAAACTAATATGTTTTCACTTTTTACACAGACATCTGATCTTTAGGTTATCCATATATGCAGGGTGAGAACATACATAATAAATAAAAGCTTCAACCCCCTCAACAAACTTAGGATTAATGAAACTATCAGGTGTTAATCGTCTATACATCCAAGATCTATCAACAATACTTATTGTTGCAAAACTGTTAATTTAAAAAAGTGATTTCATAGTTAGCATCTTTCATGTCCCCAAAGTTTACAGAACATCTAAACTTTACATAACATCCCCTAAGTATTCATTAATTGAATTAATTACCTACAATTGATGTCAATACTATGGTACGTGGCATTGTTTACACCTATGAATCAAGAAAGCAAGTTCTCATTGTGACTCCTAGGCTCATAAAATTTTCACCGATAAGCCTCATAGGAGCTGCATCAAGGGCTTCGAACCGATAAATCGTCCTAGAGGTTTATTATGCAAAGAACTTTCTTGTCTATTAAATCTATGAATTTCTTGTGTTAATACTAAATTTGAATTAATCACATTGAAGTTGAAGTATTTATGTTTGAATTAATCACCTACAACTGATTTCAATACAATGGTACGTGAAAATTTTTACACCTATAAATTAAGAAAGCAAGTTCTTGCTATAACTCCGAGGCTTATGAGAATTGCATCACGGGTTTCCAACCTATATACCTTCTTAGGACTTAGTTATGTCTTAAATCATCCTTAAGATCTAAAATTCATTCCACATATAGTAAATTCTTAGACTATTAAAGAAGAACATATAAACTCATCAATGATTATAAGAATATTCTAAACAATAACACAAAATCAATACCTTCTTTGCATTTACACAAAACCCAAACGCATCATAATTGTATTATTAAAGCAATACATATGGTAGATATTAGTTGGATAACTTATCTGGATTGATGGACAACTTTAAGAAGGATGAGCGACGCTCTTCAACACAATATAGGGCTTGTGAAAAAGAATATTTCATATTTAATATAACACACTTGTTCAATATTTTTTATATTTTTAATATATTAAAGCAAGCAAATCAGAAAATAATATTGTTTATTTTGAAATAGAAATATGTGGACTTTTAGTGGGAGTAATCTTAAAAATATTGTTAGACCAAACCAATCCCGACTTGCTTGGTTTAAGCTATTCATAAAACCATACAGAATATTATAGAATATTCTAATCTTAATTTTTTTTTTGATAATCGACATGACTATCGTTAAGATAATTTGACTTAAAAGCAATATAAAAAGAAGGGTATATTATTCAAAAATAAAAAAAAGTGTGTGAATTCTCTTTATTATTTATATATCAAAATTTTAAATATAATTAACAAAAAAGTATTATCAATTATAATAATCAAAATTAACCCTAATAATATAAATACTATTTAAACCTTTATAAAACTAGTCTTTCATCAACAATTAATCAATTATATAATAACAAATTAAATTACACAATTTAAGTTATCAAAAATAAATTTTAAATAATTTTTTAAAAAATCACTAAATATTTATTTAAAGTTTTTTTTCTTAACCAATCAACCTAAAGCACGAGTCCTTGACAAGATTCCTAGATCCCCTTTTCTCTTTCATTTTCTTTATACAGCAAGTCAGCATATGCTCTACTCTATAAAAAGTAAAGTTGTGCCTATGATAGGGAAAGATCAAAAGGTGTCAAGTTGTTGGAATCAATTTTTCATTGTTCCATTTAACAAATACCATCTTCTAAATGATGTTGATTTAGCAACATAATCAACAACCAACATACGCAGGAAACTCTCACCATTTAACATCAACATAATAGGCAATTCTTCAAATACTTTACATGTATAAGAAATTTATCTCAACATCACGACTAAAATCACGTCTTGTCCCTTCCATCACTAACATTTATACATTAAAATTGTTTTCCAATTACAGAATACTCAAATAAATGAATGTTATTAAATACCCAAATACATCCATCATCACACAAAATAACTGAGATGAAAGGCTGCAAGAATACCTCCACCAAAGGACACAATGAAAGTGACTGGAGAAGACAAATGCCGACGAGCAGAAGAGGAATCCATGATAGAGAAACTAGAGAGAGAAAAAACGCTTGAGAAAACGCAGGGGAGAGAGGAAAAACGAAGAAGAAGACGCGCAAGGGAGGGGTCTTTCGAGGGAGTTAAATGTAAATGAAAACAACGACACAAATGAGGGATCTTTCGGGTGGGTTAAATGTAAACGAAAATGGCACCGTTTGGTGTTAAACCAAACGACGTTGTTCTCATTTTATTTAAAACATTAAAGTCGAAACAAATGACGACGTCTACCTTGAAAATTTACTGACAGAATTTACTGGCAGAAATGTCTTCCGTCAGTAAACTCAAAACTTTTTATTCCGCTAAAAATTCTCGCCTTTTTTATCAATGGGAATTTTCTACCGTCATTAAAGTCCGTTGAAAATTTTGCTAGGATAGTTTCTCTCTATATTTACTAACAGATATTATTACCGTTACTAAATGAAATTTTTTTCTAATAATGTTACTCATGTAAATTAATTTTTTGTCAATAATTTGCAATAATTTTATTTCTGTCGGTAATGTTTCATTGCTAATTCTTAATTTTCTTGTTGCGGTACTTGATGTATATTTTTCGATTACATGTGGGGCGTTGGTGTTAATCGATCTTTATAGTAGTGGGTTGAATGCTCTATATCAACTAGTGCTTATCAGGGGGCCTACTCAACTAAATACTGGTAGAAAAAGTCAAACAAGGGCATTTGTGGAGGGAGGTCATAAAAACACTTGAGACATATTACACGTATATAAGAGAAGAGTTCGTACTTTATTTTCAGGTTCAGGACCACTTCAAGTCTCCAAGCAAAGGAGAAATGGCTATCAAGAAAGCCCAAGTGCTGAGTCCCACCTAAGTGGATGAACTAGGCCGTTCTCTCCTTCACTCCTTTCCAATCTGTGGGGGTTCCTCAGACAAATAAGTACTATTAGAACTACTGCAAACATTAAAAGGGAAGGTCAAGTCACCCATGTTTCACAGCAAAAGTAAACGTGGGAAGGGCAATTAAATTAATCAGCACTATTGATATCATGACTCACGAGGTCATAATCCTAAAAAAAATTTGTTCAAGTACGACTATTTGGTGCCATTAAAACTTCAGAAACTTCCGTATTGGCATCCAAACTAAGTCTTGCTGTCTCTATTTAAGCTTACATGCATGTTAGATGTTGGTTCCGGATTACTCAAACACAACCAACGTTACTCAATTCATGAAACATAAAAGTTAAAACTTACAAAGCTTGGGGTAAATTATTCGAAAGATATCATGAACCAAGAGAAAATTTAACAAAAGATGTCCCCCATCTCATGTCAACATCACGAATGAAAGATGTGGACCAATTCTGAGTGATTGAAGTAAATGAGGGGAACATTATTCATGTGAACGTCGTTAACTTGCAACTACCAAATTCAGATACTACGGCTGTCACTCTGTAATGTCGAACTCATAGACCATAGAGATTACATATGTATTGAATCTTCTTTCTCTCTCTCTCTCTCTTCCATTATATATGTCCTGACCACAAACAAACCTAACCTCTTTGGTCTATACATAAGTTGTAGTAATCATGAGATCTCTAAAGTCTTCCGATACTTTCAAGTAACCCACCATGTATATATAACATACTCCTTTCTAATTGCTCCTGTGCTTCCTAAACATTTGAAAATGTAGGTACTTGGTTACTGTGGTATAAAAACATGGAGAGGCACCCACAATTATTTCGGTCCTGCCCTATCGTTAAATCCTAAGAATGATCTTGATTGCAAAAGTGACATAAAGCGGTGTAACTCTAGCATTCTGTTTTTGTAGGTACTCTTTTCCCCATCCCACCTCAATTATACCTTAGGCTCCATTTATCTATTTATCAAGCATATATGTGCCCTTATCAGTCCTTAAAATAGTAAGTTACTCATTTATTGCAGCAACAAAATAAATTTAAAAGTAATTTATTCATTACTAGATTTTCTATTTATTTTGGAATAAGAGCTTAGAACAATTACATTAATACATGGTTTACCCATAATTTTAAGTAATTAATAAATCAAATCAACTATAGTATGTGGTACATATACCTAAGTTGGTAATAATTAAGTACTACTTTTGGTGGTTAACCTAATTAACCTAACTTGTGGCACTATATTCTATATCAACTAGCCAGGTTTGGTTCTTAGAATTGCCATACTTATAATAATTTCTATTATTAATAATCAAAAGTAACGTTGGCCCATCTTATCTTAATCAACGGCTTGAATTTAGGTACGTATTACTGCTTCAGGTACCTTGAATGGATTGGGCTACAGCTAATAATGAGTATCGAGTACATATGTACAATCAAAAGGAGCGGTACATGTAGGTGCAAGTTGTTAGAGATAGTTAAAGGTTTTGGCATCTTTTTCCTCCACATGTTGATCATGTTTAGAATCGTCCAACCATTCACTGTCTTTCAGTTCAAACCCATGCTAAAATGACCCACTGAAAATGATAAGGATTGTTTAATTTATGTTCATATTCATAGAGTCATTTGGAAGCTTTTGGTGAAATATATTGTGTGTGTATATATATTTCTGATTTTTATTTAACTTTTAAAATAATAACCTTTAACTGCTCATCCTTCTGAACCATTAATTTCTTTTGCTAACCGAAGAGGATAATTTAACTTTGGTTGGAAATTATTATTAATTACATTGAATGTAGAATTAGTTGCATATGGTTCATATTAATGACAAGAGAGAAATGACATGTACAAAAGGGAAAGGGACCAAGGATATATATACATATATTGCATAATTAAGGATGCCCCCACACAATGTTAATGCAACATCAGAATAAAAGATGCCTTCTCCTATGTGGTCCATACCCTTGGAGTTTCAGACAACAATGATCACACCAAGCTTTTAAGGAGTTCAAAGAGCTATCCTTGTATTGACAGTTAACGGGTCCTTTACATGTAGCTAGAAAGCCGAATTCCCATTCCCATCATCAGAGAGACTTGTCCTTGTAGTCCCTCCATGCATTCTGAAATATGCCCTTTTTCTTCTTTAACCTTCAAAGAGAAGGGTTGGTGGGCTCTCATCATGTTCACACTTCCACTTCCACTTGCATTGCATTGCTATTCCTTATTGCATGTATGTCCGCCCTCTCCTTCTTTTGTGTTCTCATTTCTGTGTGCTAAATATCTCTCCTCCTCTCTAACAAGCCAATTGAGTACTTTCGCTTTCTTGCTTATGAGAATGAGAAATTTCAAGTCACATGTGGATGGAAAGCCCTAATAATTAAGACTGTCCACAAAAACCTGTTTTTTCCTGGTTCGTGAACTCTGATCATCTGTGGTAATCCACCTGCGCAAGTTCATAGATAAAATACAAATGGGCATCTGACACGTGTACCCAACGACATAGTTTTACCACGTGTAAATTATAAGCATGTGACTTGCAATAAAAGACACGCTAGGCAAGAGAAAGAAGGACAGCGAGTTAAGTCCAACTAATTAGTCGCTTAGCATAAATAATTAATTAAGTTCAATTAGACCTAATTAATACTACCTTTTAACATATTTCTCCTCTGAGCAAAAAAGGACAGCAGTGTGTCATGAAATCACGTGACTTTGCCCAAGTAGTTTTTTTTGTGCAAAAGTTGAATTTTGATGTCCAACCGATCTTGAATGGTCGTACAATTGTTTTTTGGCTCTGCTACTTCTCTTCAAGTACACTATAAAGCTGGCAAACAGTGAAAACTGAAGACAAACGCACTTCATTCGCTCTCTCGCTTACAGCCTTTGGCGACAATACCCTTTTCTTTCTTTTTTTTTTTAAGAATTCATTTCTCGACACTTACTCTTGCGTTAAAATTCTTTGGCAGGCTTTTTAAAAATTTCCCACAACATATACCTAATCAAGTTACTTTGCGAGGTTTTCTCAGCTTCTAATTAATTAACTAGCTATGGAGAGGTACATCTGGCTTTTAATTTGCAAGTAATAACGTATAAATGAGGGTGTGATTAGATCAGTTACAAATGAAAATTATTCATCCTCATGGATTTAAAAGAGAAGGAGACTATTCTAGCCCCTTGTTAATTCGAGTAACTCTTAGTTATATATAATATAATCATAACTTAAATTCTAGAAACTTTTAATTCTTATCACCATTGTAATTTCTATGACTTAATTATTATGTAATAAATATACATAGATATAAGTCTAAAGAACGTACGGTCAAAATAATCGGCAAAATGCAAATTGGAACATTTTGGAGACGATGTACATATATATAAATCCTTTTCAACTGAATTACTCTCCGTCTCCTACCACATTATGGGACGCCTAGACCTCTACAGCCCCCCCATAGATGACACATTAATTAATAAAAACATACGATATAAATCTGGTTTAGAGAAAGCGACGAATGTGGAAAAGATAGGTGCGGTAATTGATGATGGAAATGGTATATGAAATGAAATTTTCTCATTTAAAAGATGAAAGACAGAGACAATTGAGCCATAAAATTTGGTCCACAAATGGGAACACAAATGTTGCAGAGAAAGCAAGAAGTGGGATGGCTCAGGACAATTTCTAGCAGGCAAAGTCACATTCAATCCACCTAATAAGAAATAGAGATGAGGAACAAAGAGATAGCGACCTTACTATCGTGCCTTAACAGACAAAACCAACGTGGCTGTATAGATAGAGAGAGAGAGAGAGAGAGAGAGAGAGAGAGGTTTCAAAGAAGCTACAATATACCTGATGTAAATGTACAGAATTTAAAGAATTAGGATTTTCCAGGATGGTGACCCTTTTGTTGGAAGGCGATAAATATGGACTTGAATTTATGCATGCTCACATGTCTCTGGTCTTCATATAGAAATTTAGCTAAGGGTTTAACGGTCGTTTGAATCAACTGATTATAAGACTTCTGTTCTAGGAGGATCTTTCATATTGTTAAAGTTCTTTGCAGTTATGAACACAGTTCTTTTCTTTCTTTTATTTGTCGTGGAATTCAAATTCCATTAAGGTGATCCTTTAACAAGTTCTTTTCTTTCTTTTATTTGTCGTGGAATTCAAATTACATTAAGGTGATCCTTTAACAAAATGCAATCGATGATAATGAACATTTGTCGAGTAAAAAAATATGCATTTTGAATTCCCCAAGTGAAGAATACATATATTTATGAATATGGACTTGCGTCGTATCTAGTTTCGGAAGCTACTTCCAACTGGGACTGAACAAGTTGGCAAGTCACGAAATGGTCGGTACGGTAGTGATGAGTACCTAAGATGTTGCCACATCATGAGAGCAAACGAGAACAGCAAATGCTAGGTTTTACATCTGATAATTTTCTACTTTTGAAGAGGAGGGCCGAGACACACATAGAACTGGTGCAGTTGCATTGTAGCATTGAAACCAAAATACCTACACATGTGGTCCCCCTTCAGACCCACAATCCTTTGTGATTGTGACTTTAATGACAAAGAAGAGGTTATTTTGTATGAATCAAAGAGAGTTGTTGCTGTTGTTGTTAGAGTTAGCAGATGCAGGAATTTAAAGGCATGTTGGGGTGTGGACAGTGGACCCCTTCTTTGAAGGTTTGGCACAATCTATAAAAGGTACTTCCATTAATAAATCAAAATCTGTGGCCTCACCCCAAGTTAGCCCATCCTTTGATGACAGAACCCAAGAAATTATGAGAGAGAGATGGAGGATAGTGACTGGTCCTTGGATGGCAAAGGAAGGTAGAATTATGAACCAAGTCAGGCGGTTGGAGCTTGGAATAATTGCTTAACGAGTCAAGCATCAAAATAAAGATAGCAGTCTGTTTTCTGCAGAGAGACTCTTTAAACTATCATTAACATTACCCTTTTGGTTAAATTGCTCCATGCAAATCCGAAAAGTGCACAGAACATAAACCATCCTCAAACTTCAATAAGCAGTGCCACATTTGAGAAGAGACCAGCCTTTCAAGCTGAACCTACGGTTAAAAAGAGAAAGATTGTGGTGTATGTAGTGCTTCATGGATTTTGTCACTTTTTTTAAAAAAATTGGTCACGACAAGAATTTTCCCCATTTATTTTCAGTCGTTAGGGTACTTGTGAACATTTACATTGCTGTCGAATTACAAACAAGCATTTGGTAAACTTATATGAATAGACATTGAGAATTCAAATTCCATTAATGAACTCATCATCTTCTTCTTCTTTTTTCATGTGATGTGATTTCTTCTTTTGAAAGCTGAACTTTCCTTTCAGTGTTTATCAATCAAAATATAGTGTAGTGCAAGTAAAATTTTTCGGAATGATGCTTTTCCATATATACATGCTACTGTTAGCTGCATAAAATTTCGAAAGAAAGCTATGGGATTGGCACAAAGCATTTTATAATATAAAACTAAGAAAAAAGAGACGAAAATTAAAGAAAGCTGAAAAAGAAAAGAAAGAGAAAAGATAATAACCGGAGTACTTGGGATCCCAGCAGGGGAGGAGAAAGAATAGAGGTGGGGCAGATATGATCATTTTGAAGTTAAAAGGAAATAATTTAGCTGTATTTTCCTTGAATAGCAACATATTCCTGGTACACGCTAATTATAATAAGATAGTAAATATGGGGTCCAAGGAGATACAAATGAGTACTAAATATTGGAGATAATAATACAAATAAAATAATTTGTCTATTTTCCGAAGAATAATAACTTGTGTCCTCCAGTTGTGAAAACCAAATAGAGTACATACATGAACATTTTTCTTGAATTGCATTCAGGACCACTTTCGCAGAATCACTGCAACAGATATAAAACAGCCAACAGCTATAAAGAACCAACACCAACTACTAGTACCTGGTCCTGGAGAGAGAGGGAGAGAGCTTGTCTACGTAGTTGTATATGCCTGCCTTTTAGCGAGTGATTGAAAGATAGAGAGACAGAGAGGCTTAGCTAGATACTTCTTACCAATGACACTTGATTATATCAGTACAAGTGTCTCTTCAATCACTCTCTGATCAACAAACCTCACTAACGTGGGCTGTTGACTGAGCAACTGGGGGTTTTTGAGAGGGAGAGATTGAAGAAAAAATTGTGGATGTCAACTTTCACTATCCCTGAACTGTCTTCAGCAACAATAACACCTAAAAGGAGGTGAACCAATCTTTTGTTTTCAAATATTCTGTTCCTGTAAAATCTCATCCATCCAATTTTTATTTATTTATTGTATTAGATGGATAAGATTGTTTTGGAAACAGGAAGAACAGACCCTAAAAGGAGACGTTTTTCACCATAATACAAGACAATAATCAAGCAGTGTCAGCATTAGGGTGATCAAATGGAATATTGAGCAAAACTAGACCATATGATAGGAGTAATCATTCTCTTTTTCTCTGAGTCGCATCAGCCTAGTATACATTCTCAGAAAATACAAGACAATAAAACTAGAACCTTATTTCCTTGCAACTGACGCAGTACATATTTCAGATGGAATCGTCAACAGGGTTCCCGATTCTCTTTATAATCTAACAATTTTAGATATTTATCATGGGGTACTCTTTTCAACTACGAGACATTGGAAGACCAGTTAGCCTTTTCTAGGATGGTTTCACAGTAATTCCTTTTTGTACTTTGTCTTAGCCCCTCCGACTGACAAATATGCATCTGTTTTTTTTTTTTTTTACGCATATACGATCTTTTGTGCTATTTTACTTGGTACATAGATGCTTTTAAATGTTAAAACATAGATAGACACTAGTTGTTCAGCTTTTTCCCTTAATTTCATAGTTCAACTTGTAAAACCGGCAGGTACATGCATGCCATTAATGGCCTCTGGTCTAAATGCATTCCTTCCTTCCATAAAAGGCAATTGGCAATTTTGTTAACATCACAATACTAAGAAAATAAAATGCGTGTCTTTGAGTAACTGTTTGAGAAGATATCTGCATCGCTCGTCTGAAAACACTACTGTGCTCTCAGTACGATCTATTTCATGATTAGATAGAAAGCATATAATGAGTTCATGGTTTTGTGGAAAATGTTCAGATCAGCCGCAATTGTCTATATGTAATAATTATGGGATTAAATTTTAACACATAATAAATTGAACGCAATTAAGCGAATTGAGGACAAAACTTATTTAAGTGCTTGCAATGTATCGTAAAATTTATATAACAACGGAATTTTAAAGAAAATAGGAATTGATCTAAAACATCATGAATTTTGCTTGTGCAACTAAATGAAAATTATTAATTTTATCCCAAATAAAAAATTGACCAAACTGATAAAGTTTGAAATTATCATCTTAAAAATTGATATTGTTGATGGAATTAATTTATTATATCAAGTCTAATTTGTTTATCTTTGTAATATGTTGGATTACAAATGTCCCACAAGTGGATGATATAGTCTGCTGTAATCACGAATGTGCAAGTAGTCCTGAACAGAGGAAAATGCTTGTGCGGGAGCGGGACAAGAGATGGAGAGCAAGAATCGAGTTGCAGTAAAGGAGCACAGGGAGTTAAAGTCCAAAGTACTGAAATAATAATTGCGCATATATATAAGAGAGATGAAAATAGGTCAAAAAAAGTCATACCCACTATTTTCATTGTGATTTCTTAGTAAAGCAGTAAAGTATAAAGTGCATTGGTTAAAATTCTTCTCGTTTGTGTTTTAGAAGACAATGTCAACATACATATATTACTTTTTACTTGAGAAATTTTAGAGCATAATCGGAATTTGAAGTGTCAATTAATATTCTTTATAATAAAAAACACATATCTTACAACAATATTTATTCTAGCAGATAATTTTATTATATTATATAGTTATTATTTTAGTAGATCTTATGACTATTTTAATAATAAATAATTTATTATTATATAAGTAATTTAGTTAAACATCGATCTGGTGTTGCGTAGAAAATCAATGGCAGACAGCGGTTATTAAATGGACAAGAAAATTTACTATTTAATTCCTACCGACAGTGTTATGGCTGTAAGAAGACATTTTTTTAATAATCTAAACATAAATCCCGAATATCTTGTTACAGCAATTACTACGTCCCTACTGTACGTCGTTTCATTGAAAGTAGTAAGTTCGATGATAGTGAATTATCCTCCGCATGTGACCACCTCCCATATTAAGACAAGACGACGGTGTAAACATAATTATCAAGTAGTTAGCAGCGTCTGATGAAGAATCCAAAACAACCCCTAAAAAGAAACAAGATTTATAACTCAAAACAATGCCATAGAAACAAATTCATGTGCACTTTCTTCTCTCTCTTCTCAGCTGCCCTGAACTTGTGGCCTTGTCAGCACTCACTCTATTTCTCCGTGTCGCTCTGATGGGTCAGCCCCAATTGTCCAATTGATCATCAACCCACCATCACAACCTCTGTTATTGGCCCCACCATCACAACCTCTCCATTACATAGAACGCAGAACCCACCCCTCAAACACTCTCTCCTCCATGCCTCTTCTCTTTTCGGACTTATATCTACTATTCCTCTTCTTCTCTCTAAGAATTTTACACACGATCCCTGTTGCTGCTTCTGCTTTTCATGGATAAGTCTGACAGAGAGACACGCGACTTCATGAACGTGGAGTCCTTCTCTCAGCTTCCTTTCATCCGTCCAGCACCAGTTAAAGACAAGGGCATTCGTCTTTTTGGCATAGAATTCGGTGGCAAGGACGGTGCAGCCGCCGCGACGTCAACAGCCGAGGATTCCGAGTCTGTTGAAACCAACGAAGACGTTGTCAAAGATAGGGAGAATAATGGTGAGAACAACCGGAGATTCGAGTGTCATTACTGTTGCAGAAACTTCCCTACTTCCCAGGCCTTAGGTGGTCACCAAAACGCACACAAAAGAGAGCGTCAGCACGCTAAACGCGCTCATCTCCAGTCTACAATGGTTCACAACAGCCTCAGCGACGCTCATATTTATGGTCTTGTCAACTACAAGTCGGCTTCAGCCCCAACACAAACCATAAACTACCCCTCATGGAACGGCCATGCTACGAGGTTTTATGGCACCACGCATAGCTCCTACTCGCAGCAGCCCATTAATGGAAGTCCCTTAGGTTTGTGGCGGATTCCACCTGTTCATGGTAGTTCAGCTTTTCATCGTGACAGTTCAGTGCATCCCCTGCCATTGTTTGCCGGCGAGGAATTGAAGTCGTCGACCGGGGGTGGCTCGAGCTCGCAGGGTAGGTATGGGTACGAGTCAAAGACCAGCGTGCAAGACCAAGTGAGTTTAGATCTTCATCTGTAATTTGGTAACTCGATATGATAGGGAAATTGGAGATTTGCCTAAGTTGGTGAATCTTTTCTTGTGCAAAAAGAGGCGATTTTAAGGAAAACTTCATGACTATATTCTAGTTAATTTATAACATCTTCATCAATTTTACCGAAAGTTATGCATTGTAAATGAAACTGATTTACTACTTTCTCTCGTCAGTGTAATTTGGCCAATATTTGCAAAATTCAAGACTACCCGCTTTACTACTTTTAAATGATACATGCAGAATACTGATAAGTTACTGATAGCCTACAATTAAACAATTATAAGCAGCTCTTTTCCTTGAAAACCAATGCTTCGGCGACTTTGGATGCCTTTAATTGAGAAGCATTTTGAAAAATGCTAAACCAACAGTAGTTATTTGGTTTTCATTCCGAGACTCGCAGTATTAAGCTGTTAATTAATTGCTGATCGTTAACGGGAGTATCACGGGATATATAATGATCAAAGCAATCCCCGTCTTCCTTCAGAACCTGTCACACGTGCGAGGAATATATTCAAACAGGGTATCAGTTGGGAATGCATGAATATCAGAAGACGAACACGTGTTTGTATGGTTGCGATGTTGTGCAGACAGGTGGGTTGATGAGAGAGGTGTGTTTTTGATGCAAGGGCAAGTGTTTGGCATTGATAAGAAAGATCAGGCGACAAGGTTTCTGATATCTTTCTGTGCTACACAAGTGCAGAAAGAAATAGGTTCTTGTGAAGGTTCAATCTTCCCTTCTTTTTTTTTTTTTGCCCTTACAACTTCTCCTGATCAATTCTCGGAACATAAGACATAAGAGGAAGAGAATATACATATTTAGATTTGTTGCATCTATAAGGCCAATCAACTTTTAATGATGTCTCATATCTGCTCGAAGATTTGAACCGAACCCTCCTGTCAATAGACCTGAAGCTAAGGAAACAAAGCGGTGGCACTTTTAAGACCACTAATACAAGGCCAAACATGTGTCATTGAACAGTAAAAAGATCCTAAAGCAATAATTTCCCGTCCCATGTCATAATTCGCCGATTAGATTTTGTGTCGTGGGATCTTGATTGAACAGAAGAAACACATTGAAGTTTTAATGCTATATGTTGACAACAATTTAAAACTTGAAAGAGATTGAGAAAAAATTAAGACCCGAAAGCGATATATATGACAGCATCACATATCGTAGGGAGGAAGGAAATAAGAAAAACGGTAAAATTGACATATAAAGAGACATGAATCATTATTACGTACTGTCGAAGACACGAGTCACTTCTACGTACGTGTTTGTATGAGACGATTTATATTTCTCAGATGTAGCAATGCCATAGATTTTATGGCTGGCAAAACCATCCCCTAGAAAATGATATGTCCTTATTTGCTCTCAAACAGATTTAAAATAGAAAAAACATACCTGTGTGTGCTTTCACATGTATGAACATAATAGTTGGACTGCTTTACTTTCTTACCATTGTATTTTTACCCTAACGTTCCATATGTCTGCAAAGGATGGAGAAATATATGTGGGTTTGTTTAAGTGAGTCAACTCTGGAAATAAGATATTCTTGTGTCCATATTAAGAACAAATATTCGGTAACAAAACTGATCTTGCATTAGGAGTTATAATTGATCTAAGTATTAATAATTGTTGAACAAATTTTTTTGATTTTTTTTTAATTTGAGTTTTTCGTTAGTTATGTATAAGAAGAGTTTCTGAATTTAATATATGTTTAATAGAGAAATATTTGAGGAGTTAAGTTATATTTTCATGACTATTACTTCATATAAATTATATTTTCATGACTATATATAGCCCTGTTAATATAAAATGGAATCAATCACTTTAAGTTTGAAGCATCTCCTCTTCTTTGTGATCATTAAAGTGGTACCAAAGCTATATAGCAAAAAATGAAGTTACGTTCTCCCTTTCAATTTCTAAAGTTCACCAAAGAATTAACTATGATAATTGATATATTCGAATGAAAGTAGTGCTACAATCTTTATGCATAGGTGATTTCGAAAAAGGCGTAGAGCAACTTAAAAATGAAGGAGTTTTGACTCAAGTAAAGAAAGAGACTCTAGAAGCATCAAAATAAGGATCAACAATTATTAACATCGATCCATATATCCCTGAATAAAACTATGATTGAGAAGGTTTTACGAGCATTAAATATGAAGAAAGCACGACAAATTTTACAAAAATCTCTCAAAGGAATTGATAAAGTGATAAAAATTGATCTTCCAATCTTAAGGGCATAATTTAAAGCCCTTAAGATGAAAAATTCTAAAGCAATTTCACGTTATTTCATTGAAGTATTGACATTTGTCAATTAGTTATGAAGTTGTGAAAAGACATTAATTAGAAGATATTCAAGTGATTGAAAAAATTATTTGATCACTTAATATGAAATTAAATCACATTGTTGTAACTATATCAAAAGATTTAGGTTTTTATAACGATTGATCAACTCACGAGTTCTTTACAAGCTCATGAAGAGAGGATGTATGAGAAGGAGCCATAGACACAAGTTTTTTCAAAGTTGAACTTGAAAGACAATGAAGATGAACAAAAATGATGGCAAATAAAAGTTTTGAAAAGAAAGAGGAAGAGAAAAAGGCCGTAGTAGAGGGCATGGCAATTATCTAGCACATGGAAGTAGAAAAATTGAAAAAAATTTGAACAAATATGAAGTTCCACACTAAAATTAACGTATAAAAATCTACTAGTATAGAAAAAGGTGCACAAGTTAATATACAATGTTATGTAACAATGAATTTAACCATTATGTGGCAGATTATAATCATATATGGTTCTTAGATATAGTTGTAAGTATTCATATAACTAAAAAAAGAATTTATTTATATCACTTGATGAATCTTTTAGAGGTAATATTTCTTTTGGAGACAATATAAAAGTTATTATCAAAGAGAGAGGTGATATTTTATTTAGACAAAGAAAAGGTCTCATCAATTTATCTCCCAAGTTTATTATGTTCTAGCCTTGAAATATAATATTTTGAACTTGAGACAACTTTTAGAGAAATGATATAAGGTAGAGACGAAGAAAACTATATTAAGAGATGACAAAATAAGTTGATCAACAAGGTAAAGATATCTATGATTATAATATTTTTCTCTCACAATATATATTGATTATGTGAAGTGTTTAAAAGCTTGTACAACATAAATGATTTAGCTTTTTCATTTTCGAATGGGTCATTTGAATTTTAGAGGATTGTAGTCTTTATTAAAGGAGGAGATGGTGTACGGACTATCTTTTATTGACCATCCTAATCAATTATCTAAAGGGTGCATGTATAAAAAACAATTGATAAATTCATCTGTAAAGGAATTACTTTTAAGAGCTTCAAAACTACTTTAACTTGTGTATGCTTATATTTATAGTCATTTTAATCTTTTCTTTTGAAAAATCAAGTATTTTTTATTTTTTATTATGGTCATAAGAACAAGACATGAGTATACTGCTTGAAAGAGAAATATGAAGGCTTTGAAGTTTTCAAAATAAAAAGTGTTGATTGAAAATGAATATAAATATCCAATAAAGCATTGACAACTAATTGAGGTGTTGAATTCATTTTTAATTAGTTTAATCATTATTATGATTATAATGGTATTTACAGGTTCTTGATATTCCCAAGATCACCTTAACAAACAGTGTTGTAGAGAGGAAGAATATAAGTGTTCTTGATATGACTATGAGCATATTATAGAGAAAACAAATGCCTGAAGAATTGTTGGCCAATGACATGAGTAATATATTTATCTGATAGATGTCCTTATAGAAATTTGAGGAAGATCACTCAATAAAAGGTATGGAGTAGAAGGAAATCAAGTCTCTTTCATTTGAGAGTTTTTAGTAGCATTGGATATTTTATGCTCCAGATGAAAACAAGAAGCAAGCTTAAAGGCAATAGTAAGGAACTCATTTATTAAGTTCAAGTTTAAAAGGATACAAACTTTATAATCATAAAAGCAAGAAGGTGGTGGTTAGTCGATATATCAAGTTTACTGAAAATTATGTTTGAAAAAGGTACAAATAAGAGAAAGATTACAATTTCTTAATTCTAATCAAACTAGAATTGATGATCAACTTCCCACATCACCTACAACACCATCCCGTACTCATATTGATCAAGTCCTTCAAACTCATTTAAAAAACTAAGAAATTTGAAAAATCCATACGACATTAATGCTAAAATAGGGGGAAACAACAATTCTTATCTTTATTGCTTTTGTAGGTGTGGATCCCAAAAGCTTTGAAGAGGCAATCTATGATAAGAAATGGAGAGAAAATATAAATAATACATGGGAGCTAGTTTCACTTCCAAAATACAAAAATGTTATTGAAGTGTAACAAATTTACAAATTAAAGAAGAATGAAAAAGGAGAAGTAGAGAAATTTAAAGCAAGACTTGTTGCGAAGTCAAATGTTTAAAAGGTTGGTACAAATTGTGATGAAATGTTCATACTAGTTTATTGTTCGGAAATTGTTCAATTAATCTTTCTAATGGCCACTCAATGAACATGGAGATAACTTTTCTAAATGACTATTTGGAAGATGAGGTATATGCAAAGCATATTTTTTGAACAGCTATTTAGAAGTAGAGCAAATAAATGGTTATGTTGTCAAAAGGATAGAAGACAAAGTCTTAAAGTTGAAAAAGGCTTTGTATGGGTTAAAGCAAGTTTCTAAGGCATGACTACAAGAAAAATGACCTTTTCCGACGGAATATTCCGTCGGCGAATTAGACATTTCTGTCGGAAATTAATTTTACCGACGAAAAAGGACGAAAGTAGAAACCGTCGTCAACCAGGCTGTCGCTATCATATACCCACGGATTAGGACCGTAGGTACATTGTCAATGGAACACCAACGGAATATTATCCGTTGTTGTATGTTGCGACGGACATGGATTAACAATATCGTCGGTGAAATGTCGATTTCAGCGACGGTTTCTTTTCGTCGGTATAAGTTAGGGACGAAATAACCGTCAGTACATTCAGAGCGAAATTAGAAAGTAAGTGTGAACGTTAATGACGGAAATATAGTCCGTCGGGAATGTCCATCATTTACCGACGATCTATTTTCCGTCGGCATGTATACTTCAGGTTATGTACCGAGGTAAATATTCCTTTCCGTCGAAGAAATTTATATATACCGACGGAATTGTGGAATCCGTCGATGTTATGAAAACCTAGTAACATAATGTTATCGTCCGCTAAATGCATATTCTCTAGAGTTCCCTTATCTGTGCATACGAACTTAATTTGTATATTTATAGATATTTGTGTAATAAGAAAATTACATGAGAAATACAAAGTTTAAAGAATGTCAAATGTTATAAAATTGGTAATAAACACATCAAAGTGTACATAAATTGTTATGTTTGTACTTTAAACTAATGAGTTCGACTATATAAGGTTGTGGTGATCACGGTTGGTCCTCTGTAGAACTTTCCTTCGACTGTTCCAACGGTGGTCTCAACTGAGCCATCTGCATAATCTCTTCTCTCATCTTTGCCATCTGCTCTCTCATCCGTAGCTCCATCTGCTCCCTGATCCGTTGCTCCTGCTCCCTCATCCGTTGTTCCTCTCGCTCTGTCTGCCCCTCTTCCAAATGAGCTATCTTGTCCATTAATGTTTATACTGTGGCCCAAAGCTCGATGAATTCATTATTGTTCGGTGGCCTAGTGGACGCTGCTGCACTGGACATGGAAGATTGGGAATAACATGTGTTCCCATACGAACCTTGACCAAATATACTGCCACGATGATCTCTACCACTTACGGCCTCAAAATACGTCTGAGTCACGTCTACAGGCTGTTCCTCCTGAGACTGTAGCTCAAGGGTTTGTTTTAATTGGTCCTATAAGGTATGTGAAGTTAACATTAATAAGAAGGACGGGAGCAGTATGTAGAAATATATAAAATGCATTAACTGGACATACATTCAGCTCTCGATAACGGTTGTTAATGAAGGTTACACTGTCATGCTTCTTCGTGTGAGTGTGCAGAAATAATTGAATAGGTGTAGGCTTGATGCCCAATGACTTTTCCTACATGAGAAAGACTAAAATGTTAGATGTGAACTAGAAATCGTTTATACTTCGGCAGAGGTTCGTAAAGTTGTATGATATTCGCCTCCTGTTAAACAAAGAAAATAACTCAACACAGCCATAAGTGGCACCAGACATTTATACCAGTATCATTATCCATAATACAACGAAGCTAAATATCGACAAATTTAGTGTAAAGTGTAGATACTTACAAGTCTGTCTGCATGCTCTTGGTGAGTTATTGAGCCTCTCGTATGTACGGGAAGACTCTGGCCTCCACGTCTGTTGGCCGAGTTACGTCCTGAAATGGACATTGCTGCAGGTGATGCCCAATACGCTAGCCAATGACTCCAAGTATCCTCTGAAATAAAGCGGGGTTATGCACCAACCTTGTGAATTGTTTTAATGAAGTCGCGATAACGTGTACGAGTCCGCCTCTCCCATAATTTGTATATGCTCCCGTCCAAAGCAACGTCCCAGAAAAATGCTTTCTGATTAAAGAATAAAACAAAAATATGTTAGTTAATGTAAAACTATATATATATATCATTAGACTATTTATATATATTAAATAAATAACATAAATAATTATTGTACCTCGAACTCCTGAAAGTAAAATTGTTTAGTAGCTTCAGTGATATTCTTCCACATATATCCATCGGGTTTAATTCTATCCTTAAAAGTGGAAGTCATATGTCTGGAAGCCATTCCAGACGGTACGAACCTAAACAAGAAATTATTATAGTGTACAAATGGACTAAAAAGCCTAAGGCTTAATCTACAGGAAACAGTGCTTAATGCTATATCCATACTTACTGGTCATTAATAACAGTGATATACTTTCGCCCATCATCTCTGACAGATCCAGGCTGGCGGGCATCTCCTCCATCCCCTAATGTGGTATTGGATGATATATGAGTTGGCGTAGGGGATGGTGTAGCATTAGGAGCAGCAGGTGATGGCTCATCTGGAACGGGAGGATGTGTAGGAGGAGGAGGTGAGTCAGTGTGAGTCGCAGACTGTGACGATCCATCTTGACACAGCTGCCCGCCGAACATCCCTCTAATCCTCGGTCGACCTCACGTGGTCTCCTAGGTCCCATAATGAATGAAATACAATATTTATCGTGAGATTCCTATGCTTTCTCTCCAACACAATATTTTGTTGAGGTGTATAGTTGCAGCTTCTTTGGTGAATAATACTAAGCTCTAGCAATATCTCCCGAGTAGCATGACTGAGGAATTTAGTTTCATTATCACTTTTGGTCCCTTTTACATTAATGTTGAACTAATTTTGCACCATGGCAATGAATTGCTTTAATAGTACATAAGTTTGAATCGTGTGCTGCATAAGAAAAGTCTACACACACCAGCTATAATCATCAACAATTGTGAGGAAATAAGTTGCCCCTTTTAAGGAAACTTCTTTTTATGGACTCCAGATGTCGATATGTAGCAATTCAAACACTGATGTGGTATTTATAGAACTGTTTGGGAAAGGGATTCTGGTTTGTTTGGCTAAAGGACATATTAGCCATGGTTTAGATAGGTGGGTAATGGGTAAGGAAAAAGACAAGTGTTATAGTACTAAATCACTCGAATGCCCTAACCTAGAATGCCAAAGTGAGAAAGAATTCTCATCTTTATTCATAAATCAACATTATTACAAAGATCAGTCTGAGCATTACAAAAAAACTTATTGTACTGAGGAAAACAATTCAATGTAGGATTACAAGTGATTTTATTCGACAAACTAGAAACATAACCAATTTTCTGATTCACCAAGACATGTGAAAAACAATGATGATCAACTTTGTAAAGATTCTAGGATACTCTCCCCACTGCAAGAACCTTTTCACTCTGCAAGTCCTGCAAAATGCATATGTCAGTAAAGAAGAGAGAGAAAACTAAATTGGTTCACAACAGTTTGTTCACAGCAAGTAGGTTATGGTTGAATGTAGGTAAGTATAAGACATTAGCAAGGTTTAATGAGGCATGTAATTGTATATTTTCCAACTGCGTAGTAGGTTTAGTGCTTCTATCTGACAAATGAACAACAATTGGTACTGAGGGAACATACAACATTGCAAAAACTGTGAATTACTACAAATGTGATTGGATGCTCCTGTATCCACTACCCAAAAGTTTGATTTCTAAGTACCATTAGGTAGTGATGATTGTGCTATACCTGCATATTCAATAATCTGTGCAAAGTTAACATAATTCTCTATCCTCTGATGGCCTTTCATGTACTTGGACATCTCCTACTTGATTATCTCAGCAATCCATTGATGTTGCTTATCATTCATACTTCCTCCTTCAGCATCAATAGCATTTTCTGCCATATTCATATGAGTTTTACCAGCAATAGCATCCTTCTTGTTTTTCATATCTTTCAACCAATCTGGATAGCCATGAAGGTTAAAACAAGAATCTTTTGTATGACCAGTGCTTTTGCAATGTTCATAGATACTATCCTCCTTCTTACTGGCATCTCTCTTCTGATTTTGTCCCTTTGATCTGTCAGAACCCTTAACCATCATAGCACTGTGTTCCAATGGATCTCCAAACTTCTTATGAACTTCTCTTTGTGACTCTATAATGTGAATCGTATAGTAAGCCTTGTTAATAGAAGGTAGAGGTTTGTTGTGTTGATTTTTTTTTTATTTTACTTGTTTTTATATGTTGAAATTGATTACGATTTAATTCAAATTTGATATGAATTGAGTGAAATTAGTGTGGATGTTGCATGAATTTTAATTAGATTAATTTGTGAATGTGGCATGAACTTAAACAAGAATAATTGTGCATAAAAATGGCTATTATACAGTTACATATATTAACCATGTGTGCAAGTTAAGTCACAATTATGACTTAACTTACAATCGCACGGGCGTGCAAGTTAAGTCATGACCGTGAAGTCGAGTCACGGTCTCGTGCAAGTTAAGTCACAGTCATGAATTAACATGGTAAGTCACGGTTGTGACAAGTTAAGGTCGCAATCGTGACTTCCCACATGCAGGCGCACCAACAACGTTTGTTTAATCTATCATTTTATTACGTGGCATAAGTAGGTGGAGGGCACGAAAACTTGAACCTAGATGAGGCTACAAATAGAAAGGATAGTGGGTGGCCACGGAATCTTTCATTCCATTCTTCACTCTTCACTTTTTACACACGGACAGACACATTTAGGAGGCATAGAAAGAAAGAAGAGAGAAACAGAGTGAGATGGTGAAGAAGAGAGAAACACAGTAGAGAGGTGGAAATTAGGGACAGAGGCCAAAAGCGAAGCTAGAGCTGAATCCATTGAACTTGAGTAACCATTCATTTGGGTGACAACAAGCTGAAGCAGAAGATAAGAGCTAATGCTGGAAGCTTGAGCAAGGCAGGAGACCAACAACACTCCTTCATCTGATCCTTGTTTGCTCATTCTATTTTTCATCTGTTACTTAGTTTCTTGTTTATTTACTGAACTTATTACTTGTTAGCTTACCCGACTAGTATTTGTTTTCTTTCATAGTTCATTTAGTATTTACTGTTTTATTGCTTTAATACTTTTATTGACAGTAACATGAGAATGTAGTGTATGAAGATAATGAACTGTGTTTATGCTATGATAGGTTGATCTCTTTTTTTTTTAGAGTTAATGTAGCTATTTTAATCAACTATGCATGAATGAGTTAGAGTTTGGTTGTCTTACTTATTGCTATAGTTTCTGAGCCGAATGGATATAATGGCATGACCAAACCTTGCATCATTTTAGTATTAAACGAAGGACTAAGAGGCGAAGTTTAATATGGAACAAGAAACTATGGACGCTTAAGTTAAGAATTAGAAATATATTAACTTAAGTAGTAATTAGTAGTCGGGTTTCCATAATTAATTCGGATGATAACTAGTTGAATACAAAAATTAGATTAGTTCATTATTCGAGTTGATTTAGAACATAACTATTAATTTTAGTAAGACAACTATCAAATCATTTCGTTTAATCATGCATTGAAGATTAAATTAGTGAAATTAATTCTCAAGTGTCTTCCATTTCAATTAATCTACTCATCTTTGCTTCCGAATGAATCGTTTACTTTTTAGACTAATTTGTAATTTTCTTTTAAAGCCTTCATTCAACAATCAGGATAAAATGTTTAGGATTGCATCTGTTTTCTTTTTTCGTTCAAGATTACTTGAAGTTAACCAATTTCACCTCCATGGGAGACGACCCTGGATAATCACTACAATTATCTCATATACTTGTTAATAAGATGGCGTAGGTAAATTTTAGAACTTTTTGGGCACAACAAGTTTCAAGCATCAAGATTTGGTTCTTAGCTGCCTCATATGTATCATTTTGGCATTGAGGGAAGATTGATTTGTGGACATGCTGGTTTGATTTGCAGTCAACTTACTAATAGCCTCCTCGAGCCGTTTTGTGACCGCCTTAGATCGAGTATTTTCGGCCATGGTCGATGCTCTCAACGAAAGCACCAATTGTTAAGGATGTTAGGTTTTGAATTTGAGGTTGGAGACACCTCCAAGAACGTTGAGAGAAAAGAAAGATAATTTTCTGACCATTCCGACATTGGTTACATCCATATAAACATTAATGGCTTCCTCTCAACTTGACACGTCATAACAGAAATAACAAACATGTAACAATGCAAAAAACAGACAATCATGCTAGCTCCTTGTGGGATCCCCCTAACAACTTAGTGCACGAAATCATTCCAGCTACTCAGACGCCTCATCATCCTCACAGGTCGCTTGTATGAGTTGCATGACTCTGGTCTTTATGAGTTGCATGGCTCGGATCTTTATACGTACTGATCCTTTTTTTTATGTTTTCTTCTCCCTAAGTGTGAGCAATGCTATCAAATAGTGGACGACCTAACATGTAAAACTCAAGTGACAGCTATTATATATTTAAAAAGCTCCAAATGATGAGTTTAATACTCCTATAGAGATTCATTAGTGTAAAGGAATGAACCCACAGGTAAGTGAGCGAGTTATTTCTTCAAATATTGAACGACAACTTGGTGTTGAGTGTATTACGATCTAGACATTAATGACTGCAGACTTACGATCTTCACAATTTTTTACATATCACACTATGTCGCACCGCAACATGTTTAACGAGTCTTTTCTTTTTATAGCTTCCTTAAGACGGTGTTCGTGTAAGAGAACTACTTTCAAGTTGTGTGGGATAAAAGGTCAAACACAGCACACTATGTTAGATCATTGTTTTTATTTTTTAATTTGTGACGATTACTTGTAACAAGAAATATATATAGAACCGAAATATTTGTAGAGAATTCTAAAAAATGTTTTGATTTTGAGAAAAAAAAATTGTATTTCATGTTTTTTTGCTTTTTTATTTTACAATACTCGTATTGTTTTGAGAGAGAAAAAACAAAACAGGTATTTTATGTTTTTTTCCCCCTTAATTTTGCCCTACTCAAATTCTGTTATGGAAGAAGTAGGATACTAATTAATTAACTGAAATAAAAGCAGTCCTTTTTGTGTCTAATTGTCCTCATTCGGTCAAGAAACTGGAGTTGAGGTCGGGGGCTAAAGAAGACTTTTATTGGTTGGACGTGCATGCGAGTCGGTGGGGTTATGAGTTCATGTATGCTGGCGCTTCACCCCATGCATATGGCAGCTTGTTATCATTTTGTTTTGTTTTTATTTACAGAAAAGGAAGATAAAGACCCGAAATCAATGCAATTTTTTTGTCTAAACAGTTCTCGTGATACCTGAAAAGGTTAAAGAAAGTAGAATTAGTATGTTTTAAATTGATGAAGCCCAAATACTAGTTCCACGCCCGTTTGGCATGTCATGTAAATAATCTATTTGTTTTACGTAAATTTTGCAACACTTTGAATAATTAATTTGATATTTCGATGGGTTGAACAAAATTTTAAAAAATTCAAGCCACTTACATGATTTTTTTTTAATTATGAAAATGTACCTTATAACCATTCTTTTCTTGGTAATACACTACATTATGATGTTGCCAATCATAACACGAGGCTTTAGTTTGGATAAGTGAGTAGACTTATTTTGGTCTGAGTTAACAGGTCCGTGCTTTGGTTATTTGTACATTATATTAGTTAAATGAAAGTTTTATTCTTAAAAGAAAAGATAATTTAACATTTTGAAATTGAAAATGTCAGGTGGTCACTTCTTAAGCACCGCGGACAAATATTATAAAATAAAGAATTTAAAGATTAAAAAAAGGATAAAGTGGAAAGTGATGAATCAAAGATAACTTGCCTCGTTAGCAAATTTATAAATACCGTATCAGGTTCGGTACCGGATTCAATTCTGGAATGGAATTGTGCTAGTACTGGTCAGTACCGGGTACTATTTCAAAAGTTTTTTAAATTTATAAAATAGTCCCTAAAATTTTTAAAAATTACAAAATAATCTATATTGGTTTATTATACAGTTGTACTGTATACTTTACTAGTTTACTGTTTACAGCAACCATGCTTTCAAAAATCTTAATAATAAATAATAATGACAATTAATATGAAATAACAATAATTTTTAATATTTCA
>JANZLX010000005.1:32944476-32956016 GCA_025531955.1 Erythroxylum orinocense
TTAATTAGAGACAGTCTGCATTGATCGTTGTGGTTTACGACAACCCAATGCGAAGAAGATTAAAGAACGAAGGAGATTAATATCTTACATTTGATGTTTTTGTTTTCTATATCTATATGATTAAGTAAATCTAATTTTTGAGGTGCCATTTTATTTTTGCTGAGTATATTTGATATATATTATGTATAAGATGCATGATCGGAACCTTACAATACCAAACTCATGATGGAAGAATCCTTCATTCAACTCTTATGGGCAGCAAGGACAACAACAAGGTTCCTATTAACAACCATATAAAAGGCAAGCTCAACCATCAATTTCGGGACCTTCACTGGATGAAATGATGAAAATTTTAACTCAAAATACCACTCACCTCCAAAATAATGCCATGTAATTCCAACAAAAAAATCAGAGTTAGCATTCAGAATCTGGAGTTTCAACTGAGTCATATAGCTACTACAGTGAGTCATTTGGAAAATCAAAATTCGGGTAAGCTTCCTTCTCAAACTATTGTGAACTTGAAAGAGAATACAAGTGCTTTCACCTTGAGAAGTGGTAAAGAAATGGATGCACCACATAAGACTCCTATTATTAGTGATGAGGAAGAATCTGAAAAAGAACTTAAAGTTCCTCTAAAAGAAGCAAAAAAGGGAACTCAGATAAATTCTAAATCCCTCATGGTTAAAAAATTCTACTAAGTCTTTACCTCCTTTTCCTAGCAGATTTGCTAAATCGAAGAAAGAAGAGTAAGATAGGGAGATTTTGGATATGTTTAAAAAGGTAGGGGTGAACATATCTTTAATTGATGCCATTAAGCAAGTTCAAATCTCTCAAGGAGTTATGCACATCTAAGAGGAAATTAAAGGGAGATGAGAAATTAAGTATGGGGGAGAACGTGTCTGCAGTCATTCAGAGAAAGCTTTCCCTAAAGTGTAAGGATCTAGGTACATTTACAATTCCTTGCAAAATTGGTGATACTAGATTTGAAAGGGCAATGTTAGATTTAGGAGCCTCAATAAATGTCATGCTATATACCATTTATTCTTCATTGAATTTAGGATCGTTGAAAGAAACACATTTTATAATTTAATTGGATGGTAGATCTAATGATTATCTGGAAGTGGTTTTAGAGAATGTTTTAGTGCAAGTTAACAAATTGGTTTTCCCAGCTGACTTTTATTTGTTGAACATGAAGGGAGAGGCTTCATCTAATTCTGCACCTATCCTTCTAGGTCGACCATTTTTTAAGACATTAAAGATGAAGATCGTCATGGATGCTGTAACATTAACTATGGAGTTTGACGGTGAAATTATTCATTTAAATATTTTTGAAGCTGTAAGGTACCCTAGTGATGTTCATTTTGTTTTATCAATTATTGTCATTGATTCTTTGTCTCAAGAAATTTTTGATATGGATGTAAAGATGAGTTAGAAGTCATTCTTTGTATGAGTTTAACGGAAAATATTTTTCAAAATTCAAACTTGCTCATTATAAATGAAATGGAAGAAAATTTGATAGCACTGCAATCATTGTAAACAATACCAAAAAGGTATGTATTTCAAAACATTGAACTACCAATATCTAATATGAAATCTTTACCGTCGTTTGTGCAGGTGCCTACAATTGAATTAAACCAATTACCGGAGCACTTAAAATAAGTGTTTTTGGGAGAAGGAGAAACATTTTCAATAATTATAGCAAGGAACTTAACCAAACTTCAAAAGGAAAAGCTTATTTGAGTGCTTAAGGACCATATCACAACTATAGGGTAAACCATAACTGACATCAAAGGTATTGGTCCTTTGACATGTATGCACTGAATCTTGTTGGAAGAAGGATCCAAACAATCAAGAGAATCATAAAGAAGATTGAATCCTTCGAAGATGGAAGTGGTAAAGATAGAGATCTTAAAGTTGCAGGATGTGGGTATATTTTATCCAATTTCGAATAATAAATGGGTGAGTCCAGTCCAAGTAATACCAAAGAAAACTGGGATTACTATAGTGAAGAATGAGAATAATGAGTTTGTGCCTACACGAATTCAAAATGGATGGCGAATGTTCATCGATTACAGGAAGTTGAATGCTGACACTCACAAGGATCACTTTCCACTCCCATACATCGATCAAATGCTTGAATGATTTCCAGGACAGTCTCACTACTATTTTCTGGATGGGTATTCAAGATATAATCAAATCATAATAGCTCCTGAGGATCAAGAGAAAATAACCTTCACGTACCCATTTGGTACATTTGGTTACAGAAAGATGCCATTTGGACTCTACAATGCCCCAACCACCCTTCAAAGATACATGGTAAGTATTTTTTTTTTCAAGATGTTGAACACATTATTAAGGTTTTCATGGATGATTTTACTATCTATGGGGATTCATTTGATGCATACTTGGATAATTTGAATTGTGTACTTGAACATTGCTTCGAAACTAATCTTGTTCTCAATTCTGAAAATTTTCATTTTATGGTTGAATAAGGAATAGTTTTGGGACATGTAATTTCATCTAAAGGAATTGAGGTTGATAAATCTAAGATAGAAATTATGCAAATCTTACCCTACCCCACAAATATGTGGGAGGTTTGTTCTTTTCTTGGCCATGTAGGTTTTTATCACAGGTTTATCAAGGAATTCAGTAAGATCTCATCAAAACTCTACATTTGTTACAAAAGGATGTATCGTTTGAGTTTGATGAGGGATGCAAGGAAGCATTTGAAAAGTTGAAAGAACATTTGACTTCAGAACCGATCATTTAACCACCTAGTTGGAGTCAACCATTTAAGATTATGTATGATGCGAGCAATTTTGTTGTGGGTGTCGTCCTTGGTCCAAAATGTGGAAAGAAGTAAATGTCACAACTTAATGCCATTTTTTTCTTCATTATTGGTTTTAATTTAGTTCATATAACATTCAATACATATTCATCTTACCAATTAGTCAAAAATAATATGTATATCAAGTTTCCCAATTCAAACATAACGTATTCCAATTGAGGAAAATACAAACTATAAGTCCCAAACCCTAATTAATCAGATATACTACTTAATTTAAC
Source organism: Erythroxylum orinocense (assembly GCA_025531955.1). Lineage (NCBI taxonomy): Eukaryota > Viridiplantae > Streptophyta > Magnoliopsida > Malpighiales > Erythroxylaceae > Erythroxylum > Erythroxylum orinocense. Next base: position 32,947,543 of record JANZLX010000005.1, read on the forward strand.
ATCCAATTAAAATTTTTTAACATCAATTTCATAAGCCCTCAATTTTATCTCAAGAAACCTAAATTAGATAATACATAATTTTTAGGGAAAAATAGAATTACATGAACACATACTAAATTGATGTCCAAATCTTCAAATTAAGCTTCCATAAACTTCAATTTCACCATCAATTCCTTACTCCTTATCTTTCTCTTTCTGACTATCCTTCAATTCATCTTATTTGTCTTCATAGTATTGCATAACAAATTCAATTTCATGCATTTTATTCATTAATGCATGTAACTTTACCAAAATCATGTACTAAAATAACAAAAACTCCATTAACTTACCTTATTAATTTTTGGGTACTATTCATCAAGAACACCCATATAGTTTATCAAGATTTTTTCCCAAAATTTTTGTTGATATGGTTAGTTTAGGGACCCTAAGTTGATGATTTAGTATTTAATAGTTGATTTGGGGATTAAGGATAGGCAAAAGTTGGCTTGAAAGTAGAAGAAAATGAAAGAAAAGGGAGAAAAAGAAGTGAGGGTTATTCTCGACAAAACTTTGGTTGAGAAGAGAGTGGGTAGGTGACAAAATGCCATATGGTCCCTTAACACATTCTTTCCTTTTTTAAGATCCAAAATTAACTTTAACTTTTAATTCATTCTTTTCTTCTTCTTTTTAATAAAAATACCCATAAGAAAGATATCATCCCCACACAAAGACCTTAATTAATATCATTTATTTTTCATTAATATTTTTGGGTTTGATTTTCATCTTTTCTCAGATCAAACTTTAAGCACTAGTCAACTCTAGGTTAAACTCTCAAAATAAATTTGTTTAAACCTCAAATTGAATCCTCGGTCTATCCTTGAATAATACCATCCAATGCTAAATAAAATAAAGGGCAGTTCAAGTCCTGGGTGTCATTATTCACCCCAGGATGCACTATTCAAGCCTGAAAAGTACTATTCATGAAACGAGCTTTTGTTTTTTTGAAGAAGTTACAACAAGATTTCTACCTAGCCAGCACTCTAGGGACTCAATGAAGATCAAACATCCCAAAACATATGCTATAATGCAATGCTTTCTTCTTGTGCTATTGTTAATATGTAAACCAAAGATTAAATGTTCTGTAAGATTAACATGGATACTATCATAACGATTATTATATCAAACTATGAAATCACTTTTTTAAATAACAGTTTTACATAAATGAGCAATGTTAATAGATATTGGATGTATAAACGATTTAAACCCAATGGTTTCATTAATCTAGAGTTTGATGAGGGAGTTCAAGCTTTTATTAACTATGCATGTTCTCAACTTACATATATGGATGGTAAAAGATTAGATGTCTATATAAAAAGTGCAAACATATTCATTTTCTTCCTATTGATGATGAGAATCTTCATTTGTTAAGAAAAGGGTTTAATCCAAATTATTTTGAATGAACATGATATTGGAAGCCATCAATTTATAGCACCTCAAGGGGTAATGAAGTAAACTCTTCAATAATTGCAATTGGGTTTGAAGGGGGACTGGTTTTATAACAAATAATGCGGGTTCAACTAAAACTCCTTACACCCAAATGGTTTATGATGCATTAGGTTAGCCTTCTAGGAAAATATAGAAAATCTTAAAGAAGAACCAAACCTTAACATACTAAATTGTGAGACCATGACTCAATTATCTTCAATCGCTCAAATATTGATCATAAAGTCTAAAGGGCATATTTCTAATCTAATTTTGGATAAAATTCTTGCTTGGTATAAGGGATCATTGCCTCCTGATCATACAATGGTTGATAATTTTTACAATATGAAGAAACTTATTAGGATTCATGGTTTGCCAATTGAAAAAATTGATTATTGCAATTTAAGATGTATGTTGTTTTGAGGAGATAATGTGGAATTACAATAGAGCAAAATTTTTGGTCAATCTAGGTTCAAACCTAGAAAATGTACTTTGAAACAAAAATTAGTACCTTGGAAGCAGATGTATTATTTCTCGCTAACTCTAAGACTTCAAAGACTATACACCTCTGATGTTACAGCATCTCACATGAGATGGCATAATGAACATGAACAGGAAAATGGAATAATGAGCCATCCATCGGATTCACTTGTATAGAAACATTTCAATAACAATCATTTTGAGTTTACAGCTGAAAGTCGAAATGTTAAGTTGAGATTGTTGACAAATGGATTCTAATCTTTTGGTCAATCAGGTCAACAATATTCATCATTTCCAATCATAATTAATCCTTATAATTTGCCTCCATGGATGTGTATGAATGAGACATATATGTTCTTAATGGTGAATATACCAAGGCTCACAAATCTAAAGCATAAAATTGATGTATTCTTATATTCACTAGTATCTGAATTGCATCATCTTTGTGATTTTGGTGTGGAGACATATGATATGTCTTTTAAAAAAAAATTTTTGTTGAGAGTAACTTTAATGTAGACTATTAGTGATTTCCCTGCGTATGTTGTATTGTCTAAATGGAGCACAGTAGGGAAATTGGCTTATCCTTACTGTGACAATGATTCTTATGCATTTTATCTTCCTAATGGGCCAAAACATCTTGGTTTGACAACCACAGGAAATTTCTTCCTCCAGACTATCTATTTAGTTGCAACAAATAAAAGTTCATTAAGAATAGGATGGTATGAACACCTCCTCCCCATCACAAAGCTGGTGAAGATATATTGTAGGAGACTGATGAATTAGGGTTGTCGAAAGTTATAGAACTTGGAGCTGAAGAAGTTAATAGAAGCATTTGTAAACTTTGGTTGGAGAAAACGAAGTATTTTTTTAGATTTTTCATATTGGAAAACTAATTTGATACATCATAATCTAGATGTGAAGCATATTGAAAAAATATTTTTGACAAGTTTTTCAACACCATAATGAACATTGAAGGGAGGACAAAGGATAATGCAAAATCACTAGGTAATTTGTAAATTTTTTATAAAAGGAATAAGTTAGATAAAGATCTTTGCATGGGTAAATATCCAAAAACATGTTACACTTTGGACAAAAAATAAAAGAAAATTTTGTGTGGATGGTTAAAAAGTCTAAAGTTTCGCGATAGTTATGTTTCAAACTTGGCAAGGTATATGAACATAAGGAAGTACAAATTATTTGGGATGAAAATTTATGATTGTCATGCAAAGGCTAATTCTAATTGCATTTCAGGAGTTTCTACTGAATAAGGTTTAGGAAGCTATAACATGATTAAGTTTGTTTTTTAAAAGCTTAACATCATATAAAATAAAGTTAGCTGAAATGGAAAAACTAGAAAGGAAAATTCTAGTTATCTTGTGCAAATTAAAAGGGATTTTCCCTCCAAGCTTATCTGATTATATGGAGCATCTACTCGTACATTTAGCACATGATGCTAAACTTACTAGTCCAATTCAATATTGATGGATGTATCCGTTTGAGAGGTAATTATAGTTAATATTTAAATATAACTTATACCACATTTTTTAATCACAAAATTGTAATAACACTATTTGTAATATAGGTATTTGCGTCACTTGAAGAAAAATGTTAAAAACAAGGCTAGAGTTGAAGGTTTGATATTTAATTCTTATTTAATGGAGGAAGCAAGTACATTTTGTTTACATTATTTTGAGCCACGTGTGCATACAAAAGAGAAAAGTTACTCGTAAAGATGATGGGGTAGAAATAGGTGATGCTAATGGTAACTTATCTATTTTCACATATCTTGGACGAACATATGGACGTTCGATAAAAAGAATATTAACATAATAAGTAGAGCTTACCTATGGTTACATTTTATCGAATTGCCAAGAGGTTTAACCTTTCGTTCAGTAAGTTTAAGTTAACTTTGAAATTCATTATTTGGTTTTTCAAGGTTAGTGGTGTTCATAACTAAAATACATAATAATGCTTTTAGATTGTACGATGAATGGTTGCAGGGAATAATTCTTGAAAAAACACAGTGCGATATCAATGAAGAAGTTGAAAGACACTTTGTTCAATGGTTTGAGAAATCTGTAATTTTTCACTTGCAATAATTGAAATGGTCGAATTATCATATCAAAGTGTTTAAATAATATTATACTATTTAATATGTCTTTCTTTTATATAGGCCTCAGAAAATCCAATAGAGAACAAGTTCATATGTGATCTTGCGAAAGGACCTTTGTGAACAGTTAAATCGTATTCGATATATTTTGTTAATAGATAGAAATTTCATACAACATATCAAGGTCAGAACATGGCAACAGTAAATAGTGGGGTTTCCATACAAGGAGAATTGATGGATAAAAATAGTAAAATTATTGAGATACTTGAAATTGAGTATCCCGCATTGCCAATAAAATGAAGTGTGATATCTAAGTGTGAATGGTTTAATCCAACTCCTAATATTGGAACAAAAGCGCACAGTGGATATAGTCTAGTTAAAATCAACCAGCGAAGAAGATTTAGACAATTTGAACCTTTCGTATTAGCGATGCAAGCCACCTATGTGTATTATATCCCTTTTCTTAGTTTAAGACAAAATTGTTTGATCGTTTACGAAGTAAAACCTAAAGATGATTTTGAATTACATGGAAAAAGAAAAAAAAGAGAATTAAAAGTAAAGCATTTCAGAAAGATGTGCATTAAATAAATGCATGTGTAACATATGACGAGAATGAACCTTTGAATGATCCAAACATTAATATGTTTAAATTTCATCTATAGAGAATGAGGAATCTATAGAAGGCTAGAGATCTTAAAAGGAGCTTGACTTTGATTCTAATTCTTCAGAAAAAGAAGATAATGCTAATTTTGTTTTACAATTAAATGATGATAACGATTAACTTGTGTAAGTAATATAATATTTTATGAATAAATTTATTATTACATCGATAATATATTGTTATATTTAATTTATATTTTCTATTAATGCAATAATCAACAAAATGTGAATTTCAGGTTAAAAATATGCCATATAAGAGAAAATAGGAAATACTGTAGCCAAGGGTCAGGTTACTACTATTTGGAGGAGCCAGTGCATATCCAGGTGAAGCATCACATTCTACAGATGCTACAAAATTAAATGTTGCACATCCAGATAGTGCACATCCAAATGAGGCACCAACTTCCCCACCTACAGTCCCTGTACAGTCACATTGCCTACCTAACCCTACTTTCAAACCTGAATCTTAATACATACCGATAAAGATATTAGGAGTAAATGTTGTGGATGAAGGAGGTGGTCTCCAGCCTAGAGCCGAGGGAGTTGACAGAAGACTTTACATCATAATTGTCAATGATTTGTGAGTGAAATTCTAAAAGTTTTGTAATACCTGATAACACCGTAAGTTTATACTAAAGTTATAGGTTTTAATTTGAAAATGATCTAAATTAGCTTATATATTAGGTTGGTTCCTTCTAGAACATGCTCCAGAAATATTTCATCCAAATTCAGGGAGAAGATAGAACTTGAGGGTTATATATAGACGAATGTCTCTCTGGGGACAGGATTTTTATTATCAGGAGATTTAGGTACAAAAAATAAATTCTTTAATCTTTTTTATTTCTTTAATTTTATACATTAATTAGATAAATATTGTTGTTTATAAATACTTATAGTATATTTTTCTTTTTTATTTCTTTCAAAAAGAATTTTTTTAATTCAAAATTTGATGTTGTCATTTATAACATATGGGATAAGCGAGCCCATAAACATTATAGATACTTTCTTAGTTTGATATACAAGAATGGTGTATGACTTCCTTATATATCTGAAGAAATATGGAGTCGTTGGCAGCAATATTGGGCAACACCTAAGGCAATCTCCATTTCAGAGTGCAATTCTACAAATAGATATGGAGGACTAGAGGGAGAGAGTCTACTTGTATACACTGGAGGTGAATCACTAGGAGCATGTAAAGAAATTTGTAAATATCTAAACTTTACACTTATATTATGATTTTTGTACTTTGATGTATGAATTTGATGTATGAAATTTAGAATAAAAATATATGTGTATTATGGAGAATGAAAATGTTATAAATGTCTGTTGCCATGAATGGTCGTGTTGTTGAGAAATTTTGTGTTTAACAGAGGACAAATATCATAAAAATAGAGAAAACTTTGCTAAAATTTTTGTAAATTGTAATTCACTTAAACACTTTATTCTGATGCAGGAAAAATCTATGAGCAAAAAGCCTACACTACATCAACTCTTTTTACACACCCACATTAAGAAGCATAATAGTATATAACCTTCGTCAAAATCTGATGCAGACAACTTAATGTATGTAAAATTTATACTTTAATATTAATTCTTAAAAATTATCACTTATTAACGTAATAAACTATAATGATAGGACCAAATATAAGAAAGTAGTGAACAATGGTCTCAGAACTCTGAAACTATTTGAGAATCAGACATATCTTGATGTAGTTGGTAGTAGGGACCATTGTGGAAAGATTTTCGACTTAGGTTCATTTACAAACACATGTTATTCGTAATCCTTCACATCTACTACAGATGGATCTAGTAGACGGTCCGCATCCAATTAGAGAATCATTCACTTGAAAGCATAGTAGAGAGGCTAGCAAATCAATTGCAACAGTCAATGGAGTATATAGCTCAGCTCCGTAATGAAATGGATGAGTTGAAAGGTAGGGGTAGCATCTCATCGCACAATCAAATCATCCGCCTTCATCAAATGCATAGCTTAGATTTATAATATTTCGGTATTTAAGTGAATGTATTTAACGTTTTGTTTATCTTAAGTTTTTGTATGAATGTTTAATTTACAGTTATTTTCAAGATACTTATTGTTGTTCATTATCATTTTTATATATATTATCAATCAAGATTATATTATTTAGAGAAATTAAATTTATAAATAGATTATCAACAAAAAAATTTGGGTAGGAAGTAAAAAATGGCAGCTGAAAACACCATAGATAAATTACCGACAGAAAGTTATCTTCCTTAGGTAAATTACCAACGAAATGCTACATTTTGTAGGTAAACTTGGCGTTATCCGTCGCTAAAGTTACCTATAGATATTGTAATTGTATCGGTAAATTTAGCGACAGATATAGTGAATCCGTCGGTAACTTTACCTCCGGAATATTGTAATTCTATCAATAAATTTAGCGACAGATATAGTAAATCCGTCGATAACTTTAACTACACAGAATATTGTAATTCTATCGAAAAATTTGGTGACATAAATTTATTTCCATTAGTAAATTTTAGCAACGAAAATTTTAATTCTATCGATGAATTTATCTACGGAAACTTGATTCCGTTGGAAAATTTAATGATAGATTTACAATATTCGTTTCTGAATTTTACCTACAATCATTTCTACTACAACTCTTTCCATCGGTAATTTATGTCATAAAATTTGTTTGCCGAGGGTAATTTTCTTCGCAAAAATAATTTTCTTGTAATGTAATTTGATCCATTAACTAAGTAAATTTAATCGGCTTGATTTTCTAATTCAAAAAAATAGTATATTGAACTTAAAATAAAAAGAAATTATGTCATACTAACATTTTAAAATTTTGACTCGTTGATAAAACAAACTTCTAAAGTCCATAAAATGAAAAAAAAATCTCGAATATTTATTAGCAAAATACAACTGACAAATTGGAGACCAAAAAAATGCACAACTCTATTACCGAACAAACCGCTCAACTTAATCAGTCATGTAATTCTACTAATTTTAAATTATTTATGTCATTGTTTCTATTTTATTATCGTTTCAAATCCGAATATGAGTATGCTTTAAGTACATGATAAACTATTAGACAGAGCAGGCCGTGGCTTAATAATTATCTTATTAACTAATGACGTACAAGAAACGTAAAGTCTTGGTCTTCTTATTTAACTGATAAAAAGGATATTAAAATTTAAGGGGACGTTTGGTTTGAGGGTTTGAGAATAAAGGAATGGAATAATTGCAAAAGATAATATTTGCTTTGAAGTTTTCAATTTCAAGAGAATGGAATTATTCTATTAAATTTGGGAATCTACTAAACCCTTCAAAGGAGGTAGATATTAAGTTTTCATTCCAATCTAGTAGTTACTATTTATATCCCACATAAGCAATTTTTATTCATTATCATCATCATCATCATTAATTTTAAACTTATTATTATTATTACTATTAAATATTGTTATTATTATTATTATTTATTATCATAAATTTTAAACTTATTATTATTATTATTATTATTATTATTTATTATTAATTACCTTATTATTATTATTATTATTATTTATTATTATTATTATTATTAATTTTTATTATTAATTTTATTATATGAAATTAATTATTTTATTATCTTTATTATTTATTTTTATTATTAATTTTATTATACCAAAATAATTATTTTATTATCATTATTAATTATTATTATAAATTTTGTAATAATAATAATAATTAATTATTGTTGTTGTTATTATTAATTATTATTATAAATTTTGTAAT
>JANZLX010000005.1:32970369-32983101 GCA_025531955.1 Erythroxylum orinocense
TCTTATCTATCAATTTAAAGTAATAATCTTTCCGCTTATGATCAACAGTTCAAAATATACTTTCACTCTATAATAATAGATCAACGTTAAGTCTGTCACCTTAAGATAATAAAAAACATAATACAATACCTAGGATTATTCATAACGATTTATAGGCCTGGACTAAAGTAAAAAAGCAATTGGCAATATATAAATATGTAAATTTTAAAAATATAGTTCTATTATTAAAATTTAATATTTATACATAAGTGATTCAAGTCATAAATCTACATATTTAATAAAATGCTAATCATAACAACAATTAACAATGTCATACAAATATTATCAGCAATAAAATTACTAAAAATAATAGCAGCAATAATAAAATAATAGTAACAACAACTGAACAATAATATTATATTGCAAAACACTAAGAAAATTGCACTCTCAAGCAAACATATGGTCTAAAAAACAATTTTTTCACACATTTTTATATGTAAAATCATTAATAATAGTAGTAAGATCGATATTATCCAACATATCCTCCTCAATATATAAAATGACTAAATCATTCAATTTTTTGTGATATAGATAACCTCTAAGTAGGTTTTTAATAATTTTAACTTTAAAAATTCTCTTGATTGATGTTACAATCACAGGTATAGTCAGTAGAATTTGATAAGCAATTGAATTTGAAACATTTAGATAACAATTTGCAACTTTAACATATTCAAGAATTTCAAAAGATGACATTAAATTATTTGATAAATTCATTTGTAACACTTTTAATTCAGAAAAAAAAAAGATTATTTAAATCCAATCTGACACATTATTATAAGAAAAGTAGTTATAAAATTAGTACAAAATTATTTTAGTTTATTATCATCTAATGAACTCAAATTCTTTTAATCAAATAAGAATCCAAAGATACTTTTATATGTTATTAATTGTTCAAATTTATTCTTTTACAAAACAATTGTGGTATCCACAATAATTAGAAGTACTTAAGCAAAGGTGGGCCATTATATATAGCGGATAAAGAAATAACATGCTAATGAATATACACTTTCTTTAAAAAAAATCAAATATTATGAAAATGTTATAACAATTATCTTTTTTAACTTTTTTTGCATATACTTTTAGATAAATACTCATCCATTCTAATTTAATTACTTATGAGTCCACTACAACATAGTTCATCCAAGATGAGATTTTATCTTAAGTTTAAATTTTTTAAAAAAATTCTACTCTCAAAAACCCATTTTATCTTAAGTTGAAATTCCAATTTTATATTATGATCAAATATTATTATATTACTAAAATATATCTTTATTAATAAAAATGTTAGCATATATCTCAATTAATGATTATAACTGAAATTTCTTTAATTCTATTCAATAAAACTCAAAATTTAGAATAAGCAATTCAATCATAAATTTTTTCTTTTCAATTTATACAAGGTAAAGTATCGAGAACCTTTTTGATACATATAAACATCTTGAAGTATATTTATTGACTTTTTAATTTCTATACTTTTAATGAATAAATTTATTAACTTTTAAATTTTTAACTCTTTTAGAAAATAGATTTATTAATTTTTAAAATTTTATCTCCTATAAATCTAGACCTCTAGCAAGTGCCAGGATCGACATTGGCAATATCGACGAAGTAGGTGATGTCATATACATAATTCTTACGGAATAGCTATATATAAATGGATTGTGATCATTATTAGAAACTTCTTCTTATTATTACCAAAATTTCATAATTTTATAATTAAAATAAAACTTCCATTAAATAAAATGAAAATTTACGAGCTTTTATATGTTATTAAAACATATATTTCTCGTGAATTTGTGTGTGGATTGGATTATTCCAACTTAAGTGCATAGATCAGTATTAATTTTCTTTCTTTATCTTATAATGACTATTTATTTAAAATTAATTTGGTATGTTTATATCTTTTAAAAGAACTAAAATCAAAGTAATCTTGAGACAATAAAACTTAAACTAAATTTACTTTTCAATGAAGAATAACATCATAATGAAGATATTGTAAATAAAAGTTAAATATAAGGAATAATCATTCCCAATATGACCAAACTGTTGAGATTTTTTAAATTCAATACTTAAGCTTTAAAATTTCAATTGAAGAATCAATCTTTCAAAACCTTAATAATTAAGTTGAAAACGTTAGTTTCGATACTAATATGTAAATGTACCTAACAAAAACTTTATTGTTCTTGACCTTTAGTTACAAGTAGTGTTTTAAAATTCAGACTGGTCATTAAATTGGAGGTCTTATTGATTACCAATTCGACCGGTTCAACCACCGGTCGAACTGGTATGACGTTATAATTATGCAATAATTATATATAATATTAAAAAATACCAAAAAATTAAAAAATTAAAAAAAAAATAAAAAATTGTGGAATCAGACCGGTCTGACCGATCAATTGACCGGTTTTCACCGGTTCAAACTGGTTCAATTTAAGACCGATTTTTTAGGGTTAATCGGACCGGATAGCTGACCGGTCACCGATCGAACCGGTCGGACCGGCCGGTTCGATTCGGTCCGGGTTTTAAATCAATGGTTACAAGTGTCCAGCTAAGCTTACACACATATCCACTGGGCCCCCCAAATTTTTTTTAATATATATATATATATATTAGGATGAAGTTATTTAGGAGTCAGTAGTATATTGAGCCTCTAAAATTTAAAAAAATTAAACATTTGAGCCCTCCTACCTTAAATTTATGACTCCGTCTCTGCTTACACAATAACTAAATACCTAGTTACCCATTATCCAAGTACACATTACCATACATGAAAATACCCTACTCACCATTGATCAATTACCCTGGCTCAGTTGTGCACTCTAAATCTGCAGAAGAGCCTCCTGAAATGAAATTGGATGATTCTATAAAAATGATGAAGTTGGTGGTCGCCTGGCAAAGACCTGTCTGGTATAACTACAAACAATCCTATCAAAAGCAATTTGAAAATTGAAAAATAAGCTTCCCTAATTACATCTTTCCTATTTGCTTCACTTGTTTCAAGTGTCGAACTAGAACCTCCTTCCACTTCTATGAAACCTGACATTGATGTTTCTCATGGGATGAGGATGATTATTTTCGGATCAGTCATATTCATATAGATGCCAATGAGTCAGATCGGGCTAATCTTGCCTAAACCCAAGCCTGACTCAAAATTTTTTCGCAAACTCAAGTTTAGCCCAAAACTTGATCAAAGCCCGTAAGAGCTAGACCAAACCGAAACAACAAAAGCCTAACCTCCAATCGCTACTAGTAGCAACCAAAACCCTAGCTAACCAGATATAAAGAAGCACTCGCCCTCGAACGTCCTCTTCCTGTTTCGAAAACACCGCACATCCAAAGAAGCAGAAAGAGAGGTGAGTGAAAATGCCGGCTGGTCATGGGCTTCGTTCAAGAACAAGAGATCTCTTCGCTAGACCCTTTAGGAAGAAGGGTTATATCCCTTTGACTACGTATCTCAGGACCTACAAGATCGGCGACTATGTCGACATCAAGGTTAATGGCGCCGTTCACAAGGGCATGCCTCACAAGTTCTACCATGGCCGTACTGGTCGCGTCTGGAACGTCACTAAGCGAGCTGTTGGTGTCGAGATCAACAAACAGGTAATTTATCATTCGCCTTACTTGTTGGTGAAAAATGGTGTTGACGTAAACTAGATTTTGGGTTTTCTATTATGAGTTTTGCGTGTTTTATATATTGTTTGATCCTCTGTTTTGGATGTGTGTGATCTGTAATAGAACCTTTGGTTGTATGTACTGTATGCTAATGTTTAGGCTTTTTTTTGTTTAGTTTGTAGTTTTTGTTTCTAATATTTGTTCTTGTCTCTACTTTGGACTTTTGAATTGGATTTTGTTATATAATCAGAATTTGTAAACATTGTGCATCCCGCATGCTACTGTTTATATGTGTATATTTGTTGGTTGGTATGTAATCAATGTATGCGGATGACAGGTTGGTAACAGGATTATCAAGAAGAGGATCCATGTGCGAGTTGAGCATCTGCAACCTTCAAGGTGCACTGAGGAATTCCAGTTAAGGAAAAAGAAGAATGATGAATTGAAAGCAGCGGCAAAGGCAAAAGGTGAGATTATTAGCACGAAGAGGCAGCCCGAAGGCCCTAAGCCTGGTTTCATGGTTGAAGGTGCAACACTGGAAACCGTTACACCCATTCCATATGATGTTGTTAATGATCTCAAGGGTGGCTATTGAGTGATGTTGTAGGTTTTAATCTTTACTGAAACTTGTGTGGGCTGCATTAGTCTATTTAATACTTTCAGTTTTGATTGAATGCTTTGGTACTTATCCATTTCTTTGTTAGATATAATGGGTATGTTCCTTTCAAAGCATATACTTTGCTTTAATGTGGAATGATTATTCAGATTGAGTTTTCGTGGTTCACACTCTGTTTAAAATCTTTGGCCAAGTGTTTGTGATCATCATAGTTGTTTAAGGGTGAATGATCTTGTTCCTTTTTATTATATTTCAATGCCCAAGTTCTATAGAGCTATTTCATGGAGTTTTAGATTTGAAGTTTGTGCATAATCTATTTTCAATCTTGGCTGGGAAGTATATACTTGTTTCGTTTGATTCCCTTGGCAAAATATCTTAAATAGAAACCTTGTGCAACTTTTGACGAACAAACAATCCATATATTCTCTATAGAAACTTTTGGCTTTTCGTTCCGTGTGCTTGTAGGGCGTATAACCCGTTTTATTTTTGTTTGCCTTCGAGCCTTAACTGTATTATTTTTATTTTCAAATTGAATAACAATTCAGTCCTAAATAATTTTATAAAACATTTAATTTAAATCAATATTTAATTAATAGGTAATGCCATACAGCTTTTAGGTAATATATGATTTTAGTTATAAAAAAATGTTGTTGCTCAAATGTAAAAAAAAAAAAAAAAGTAAAAGGATTAAATTTCAAAGTAAGAGTTTGGATTTATTATTCGTACGTCCAAATCTTTGTTCTAGCTCCTTCAACATTTTACAGAGTATACGTTTCCGTCAAAATTTGCTCCAAGTATGAGTTTATAAATAATATATATACATTTGAAAAGAAATATCAAAATACTACGAATACAATATCATATTTTTATTTATAATATAAAATTAAATGCAATACAATATATTTCTAGGCAATTAGCTTATTGGATAACCCACAAGTATAAATCACTTAGATGTTTTAAAAAATAAAGCAAAATGGTGACGTTCATAGCAAGGAATGGATCGGAACGGGAGGTGCTTTGTAAACGTAATGAAATGGAATAAGAGGTCTATCTGGGAGGAACACGGCTTCCTATTACAAAACAAAAACTCGTAAAAATTCTGTTAAGATGCAGAATTTTACCTTTAAAGATTTTTCAAATAAAAAGAATTAAAAAATCAAATCAAATTAAATTAATTGACCATTTTACCATCACCAGAACAACGTTCGTGTCTGTCGAATGAAAAAAAAAATCCAATATTGAACTCCTTTAACATGAAGAAAATAATAATGGTGCATTTCTGGATTCAGTATTTAGTCCCTTAAATCTTTTCCCAACTTCAGTCGGAGCTACCATTCAAACTGAAGAAAACTTGGGAGTGCACATGCAGTTTGGATTATTCCAAATTTTCAGCCATGAGCACACCAAGATGAACCTCTTCATCTCCGGTTTTTGGTTTACTGCAAAGCTTACAAATCAAGTTTGGGATACTTTTGTAGATAAAGAGCAAATGGTGCTAACTGGCTTGAAACTTCAGCAAAAAATTTAATTTTAGAAACCAAAGGAAATGGAGAGAACCCATAATCATTGAACCCAAAACTATGGGGCATTCAATGGCATGCATGCCACTAACCACTTGCCATGATATAACTTACAGTACAGGAAAACGAAATACTAAGCTGGCGGATATTTCTATTGGCAGACAAGGGACAATGAACAGGAATAGCATAATTTTTTCTATGAGAAAAAAAGTTGGCATGATACAAAGCAGATCATAGGATGGATCCCCAACGAAATATACCTGTGTCAAAGATCACGTTGCCCATGACCCACCATTCTTACAACAACTAAATATCCATTCATTTCTTTTGACAATTATCTTGAGCACCCCTATACCTGCTCAAAAGTCAGTACCCAATAAAGTCATTACGGGTTTAGATGCTGAGAATATTTAAAAGCTATACAACATCATAAACACATCATATCCACAGCAATTGACTTCTCATTCAATTACCAAATGTAAATAAGTCAATGGCACTGCATATAACAAAAATTTTGAAATGCACCCAACACTTAAACACTAAAGGTAAGAAGTTAAAATTTTTATTCAATCAAGAAGGATATACAGTTCCTTCATTAGACTGTTAATGACCAAGGCAACAGAGCAAAAGGACTAATTTTGCCGCACTCTTTCTTAGAGGGTTATCAAAACGAAGAATTCAAGGAAACAGTAAATGGCAATCCAGTATTACATACCCTAAAATTTCAGCGTCTTGATCTGGGCTTGCAACGAAATTCAGCTAATAGCGCTATGTGATCAGAAGACCATTCTGGAGAAGGAAGGGCCGTATCTTTCCTCAGGCTTTCTTCATCCAAGAGTTCCAACAAAGATTCCACTGTTAAAGAGTCCGCTGAAATGATATAAAATTCAGTACAACTACCAGCAAAATGCACATCTAGTATTGGATCAAACTTCAAATCAGCCTGCTGAAAACCTCCTAGACTAGAGTTAGTTACCAACAAAGTACAATTAATAAATCATATATTAAATCACATAGACGAAGCTTGCTTTACTGAAAAAATGTTTTTGCAAAACATTCACCTGTGTAAAATATGTAATCTAAGGTGCCAATAAAATCTCTTGCGCAGTTTGTAAACAAAGGTTCATTGGTAGTTGGGTCCATTCTCCTCCTCTGCTCCTCTAAATCAAGACCAAGTCCTGACCTTGCAAAAGATGAATATGCACTGACCTGCAACAAACTCATGTCATAACCAGCGCAGAATATAGCAAGCCAAAATAAACCAATAATCTCATCCATGTTTCCATCACTCTCATATTCTGTAAGCTTTTCTTTTTGCTCTCACCAAAAAGAGCCATATATGACAATATTGAAACATTTTCAACATATCTCAGTTAAGATGTTAGCTATTAACATTTTGAATCACATCGCTACTTTTCTATCTAAACCTGACATTTCAAAACTGTTTTTATCACTCACTGAATGCAAACTGATACAGTTAAAAATTGTCAAGATTCATAATGAATTTTAACAACCAATTAAACAACAAGGCACAAAAGACAACCTGTTTAATTTGGTAGTCTAAAAAATATAATATCAATAAAAGTAAGATCACTAAAAATGAAAAGTATAACTTTCAAGTGTCCAAAAAGATAACAGAGACAAATCCAGGGAAACACTCAAAGCCCCGGAAAAATATGAACTTACCAGGGGCAACTGATGTGTCAGTTTTCTGTGAGGGCGTAAGATGCCAAGAGGATCTACCAATAGATCTGGATGCAAGGGATCCACCTTTCCCATAGCAAGAAGTGCATGAGGAGCACTGTCAAAAGGTTCAACTTCATATTTACCAAGGAACATGCGCAATTATAGCAAAGAAATATATAATTAACACATGCTAATCTTTATCCGAATAGTAAATGGACCTTCCAGGAACTGAATTAAAATCCCCACAAACCAACATGGGAATATCTGCACTTGCAGCTATTTTCTCCAATCCTTTCAAGAGTGTAAGAACCTAGTTTTAAAATCAAGCAAAGATAGATCAAGCCCACATTTTCATCCATTAAGTAAAAAAAGCTTAAAAAGTAAGATGAATACCTGCCAAAGTTTGACATCCTTCAAATCTACTTGGGCATTTACATGTGTATTAGCCTATATTCATGACAACAAAATAACCATTGATTGGAGTTAATATCCATAGGAGAGGGGAAAAAAAGAAGAAAAAGAAAAAGAAACTTGAGAATTGTAAAGGAAAAAAGAAACAGAATCAAAAAAGAAACATGATATGCTACAACCTTAACATGCAAACCGCAAAGGATTAGATAGAAGCAACATTAATTATGAACAAATTATTTCTGAATTAGAGTAGAATGAAAACAAAATAGGTGTTCAACTTCAGAACACAAGGAGATGCTCTGACAAGATTATACAAGGTGATTGGGCATTTCATACCTACTGGAAATTTATCTGACACAAAGCATAAGCCACAGCATAAGTACAAAGCAAAGAATACAATGATTAAATCATCAGCCATGTAGTTTGATCATAATAAAATAACTCACAACACAGAGAAGCTGTCTTTTCCCAGGGTTATCAGCTCCTTGATTACCAAATTTGGCTTCCAAAACAACAATGAGTGCAACGTTGTCCTGCAAGCAGAATAAAATATCCATGAGACTACTTGGATGATGAAAATCATAAAACTTCTACATGCAGATACACATCTGTAACAAACTCAACTGCAAGAATCCTACCTTAACCAATCTACTCAAGGCAGTTTTCCTCTGGGCGCTTGGAACCACAGCATCGGTCAATGACTGTGCAGCTTTATTAAATTCAACCTGAATACAAATAGTTTCAGCAATAAAAAAACATTAAAGTATATGCAAATGCCCAATTAAAGGAAGGAAAACATTAGAACCTCATATTTTTTAACATGTGAGAATCTATCCCTGCGAAAAAAGGTGGCACAACCATCAATTGTATGGGTTTTCCCATTGTAAACCTGCAATTGCCAACATGAGTTAGTAGAATGCGTATTTGATATGAATAGCTACCAATTAAGAAAAGTTATCAAATAACCTCATTGGTTTTTCTTTTGTATAGAGCTTGATAACCATGTTTGTCCAGTTCAGGGGCAAAAAATTCCTCATAATGATCACTTTGAACCTGAGGCAAAAGGGTAAAGAAGCTTTAAGTATCCATAACAACTTTTCCTAAAATAGAACTCCTTATTTATAGGATGAATTAAATCATCCTCCATAAAGATACCAGTAAAGCACAACGACCCCGAAGTAGTAATACCATTTATTATTTGAAAGAGTCAAAAGAGAAACCCTAAAAATAGTAACCACCAGTTTATATATTTGATTTTGAAGTCATTATATTCACTCAAGAGAAAGACTTCTTGTTGAATAGAAACCCTATAAATCAGAACGCATAAGCTATATTCCGCATATCCTCACATAAACTTACCTCTTGAAGGCAGACAATATCTGCATTGTAGCCAACAATCTCTCTAAGCAAATTCTGACGACGATATGGCCAAGAAAGAGCCCAAGATGGGCAATAACTGTATAACTCATTTGTGGCATATAAATCAGACAATATGTTGTATGAGAGCACTGTAAAATTTCCTGAGGATGAAATACGGACATCTGTATCTAAATGTCCCACTACATCAACTCCACTTATTGGGATCAAGCGACGTGGAGTAGAACATGGGGCTGGAATAACACGGGAAGTTAATATAGTACTTGGATGTCCTATAGGTAATTTAGTTTCTGCATCTATTACAACACATTCAAACTTCAGGACATGGCCAATGTCATCAGCGGATGGTGTATATGTTTTCAAATGTCCAACTTCAAACCAAGTTTCACCACCACTCCTCTGCGTAACAGTTGCAGGATATAAAGGAGTGGAACCATTTGTCAAGCTGGCAGTTGATGCTGAACCAGACAAGCTAGCATTAGACCCTGAGCTATTGAAACGCCCAAATAATTCTTCATCATCAGTTCCATTATCACTGACAGCACTTGCTGCACGTTCATGTAGAACACGGTGATGCTGCCATGCATCGGCGAAGCACTTTGGGGCGCAATGGTAACTTTTGGAAACAGGTATTTTGGCCTTAACACAACCTAGGCACTGCAACGTGGCTTGCTCAGAAGGATGGACACTACATACAGCAACTTTTCTATCACTTTGTATCCGGTACCTGAAACAAAATCACAACCAATATTGTGAGCTGGCATGTACATGCATACACGTAAATTAGACAGAAAAGAGAAATTGATGATTTAATTTGGTTTGGTCAACGTGCATAAGTCTATATAGTGTAACATATCTTTTACTATAGGGCAAAGAGAAATAGCACCCTATTTATATATACCCTTCACCCTTCATTGCAAACCCGCACCCCTTACTGGGTGTTTCAGTGCAAAATATACTATCCATCAAATTAGATCCACAAGGTAATAAATATAACTCAAGATATCAGAACCAAACCTTGCTAATGAACATTGAAGGTCTAACTTCCATTTGATGCAACAAAAATCATACACCAAATTCCTTCAGAAATAAGGAATTAGCACACAGCACAAAAAAATCAGAAGACCATCATCATGCAATTCAGAAAAAGATACAATTTGTTTAACAGGAGAGCTAATGCCGCAATAAATATTTGAGCTCATACAGTGGTTAAAAATTACGTTAATGCCTATTGTCCGCGATATCATCCATGTTAATTTGAAAGGATTACCAAATCTTCATATGCAAAATTAAGTCTCAGTTCTTAATCACTTCATTCCATATCAGACTTTAACCATCACTATATGCCCACTTCTGACACATTTGTTTCATCCTGGAATCTTTCCAGGCAGTGTGAGCTCATTGTGTCAAGATTTATCTCATTGTAAAGGTTACGGCTATGTTGCCCTCAAATGCCCAATGCTCATGGTAAGCCCTCAGTAAGCTTTTCAGTATTAACTTCTATGAACATCAATGTGAAAAGTATGCTTAAAATTCAGCATCAATTATGGAAAAGTAAAATGCACAATTGTACACAAATGCCCAGTGTTCAGAGCAAGCGCTCAGCAACCTTTTCAAAATTAAATTACATAAAAATCGACATGAAAAGAATGCTTAAAATCCAGCGCCAACGTAAAGACATCTAATTTGATATAAGACTGATTATATATACCAATTATGGAAAGTAAAGGCACAGTTAACATAAAGAAATATATAATTGATAAAAGAAGCAAAAACTTGGCTTCTAGTTCAATTAAGGGCATAAGAACTTGAACGGAAAGAATGACTTATGAACAATCTACGCGTGGCATTGTTAAATCCTGCCACCAAACATTCGAGCAGTGGAGGTTTCTTCCCACATCAGGGTTCAACTTTTTATTCTATTTTTCAGTGAAGCAAAAAGTATAATTGATAAGGATCATAACTGCTTCTGACATGTTTCTTTCATTCCCAACTAGGCTAACGAATATTTGTAGGCTTTCTGACCACCATGGTTCATTCTAGTTAAAACGAGTCCATATTCAACAACTCCCTCCCTCAAAATAACCCATATAGCAAGGTTAACACTGAGAAAGCACAAGAATGAAACACAGTAACATTCTTAAACATGGCGTCTAGGTGTAGTTACAGACTAAAGCAAAACCAAAGGCACAACAAAAAAATAACAACTATTAAAACCTATTAGCCCACAAGACTTTATCCCAACATTTTAGAAACAAAAAGCTTGAAAAGTAGGATTCTATTCAAATCAACCCTAATCACCTAAAACTAATTAAGAACCTTAATTAACAAAATGCCTTAAAAACAAGAACGTTAAATGGGGCTGGCAGCTCACCATTTATAACTAAGAAAATGACCGTCGAGAGGGGCTGACTCAGAGATATCATCAGAAGTCACGGTTTTGTCCGGCCGCCGCAAGAGAAGATACGGCGTTAGTTCACAGCCTACAATGGGAATATCGGACGGGAAATGCACACGTAGCACGCTCAGCATGCTTTTCACTCTTCTCTTTCCACACTGCTATATAACTCTATCGATTTCTCCTTTTGCTCCGAGCAACAAATCCCCTCATCACCAATTCTCAGTACGTGGATACCTGGCGGATCCGCCATTCACTTGACACGAATACCCGCCAGCCTTTTTTCAAATAAAAATAAAACAAAGTCCAAACCCGAGATATCTCCGATCACAGAAAGAAACAAATAAGCTGCAGATCTCCAAAATCAAGCACTCGAGAGAGGAAGGTCAAGGGAGGGCGGAGAGAGAAAGCGCGGGTTGGGGAAATTTGTCGAAGGAAATTGACGAAGCAACCGAGAAATGTTTACAGAAGAAACTCCAATTTAATTAAAAAAAAGAGATAAAAGAAAAAGATTGGAATTGAGAGAGAAGAGGGAGACCGAGATCGATAATTAGGGTTTAAGAAAATCAGAAAAGTGATGAAGAAAAAAAAAGTATAGCGATATATGATGTCATACCATTATGAAATTTGATTCAGCATACATACATACTTCATTACTAAGAAATAAATGTAATAAAGGTCAGCATTTTTCTATTAATTATAATGTACGAACACTAACTTTTTAAATCTGAAAAGTATACCAATCATTAAACTAACCATTGTTAAATGATGAAACATTAGCTTTAAAGTTAGAAACTAGCCTTTGACTCCAAAAACATTTTAGAAGTAAAAATGTTTATTCGTTTAAAAAAAAAAAGAAAGTAAAAATGTTTATGATAATTAGTTCATTCTAGGAGTGGTTATATCAATGTTATGAATACCATACCGAGCTCGGTACCGGATCAAGCTCTGAAACGGAAATGTACCGATATCGGTCGATACCAGGTACCGTTTCTAGATATTTTTTAAATTTATAAAATAGTCCCTAAATTTTTTTAAAATTGCAAAATAGTCCATATTGATATATTATACTG
>JANZLX010000005.1:33042500-33068504 GCA_025531955.1 Erythroxylum orinocense
TTGAATCGTCTTTGCTATTCTTTTTAAAAGAGAAGTCTTTATTTCCCTGTGATTTCTTTTTTCACATCCTCCTAATCTTTCTTGAAATGAAGGATAGTTCATCATCATCTTCACTTAAATCTTGATCAAATTCACTATCCTCATCATTCTTGATTTCTTCAATCTTTAATGCTTTTGAAGATGTGCCTCTATTTTTCTGCATCTTCTAATTCTTCTGACCAGCCTTTAATGAGAAAGATTTATCTCTTCTGGCTTTATCTTCTGCATCAAGCTGTACTTCGTGAATTTTCAGTGAACCAAGCAATTCATCTAGCTTCAGCTTACTTAAATCCTTGGCTTCTTGTATGCTTTAACTTTGGGTTTCCATCATTTCAGAAGACTTTTGAGAATCTTTTTGACATGATCTTGACTATCGTAGATTCTCCCCAGAGCTTTAAGTCCGTTAACAATTGTTTGGAATCATCCAAACATATGATCAATAGCCTCATCATCTTTCATCTTGAATATCTCATACTGATAAACAAGAATACTAATCTTGGATTCTTTCACCTGAATTGTGCCTTCATGTGCAATGGCTAATGTGTCCCACATTTCCTTTGCAGATTCACATACATGAACCTTATCATATTCACTTTTGTTTAGAGCATAATTTAAAAAGAACTTGGTCTTTGAGTTTAACTGAAAGCGAACTTTTTGATCAGCTGACCATTTGTCATGAGGGATGCTATTGCCTTCGTCATCTGTTGGTGTATATAGACCATTCTCAATGATATCCCAAAGATCAATATGTGTTAATTCTATAAAGAGCTGCATCCTATCCTTCTAATAATGATAATCTTCACCATTGAATGCAGGGGGTCTTATGACTGAAGCACCTTTAACTATAAAAAAATGTGATTTAGCCATGGATCTTTATCCTCACTTTGTAACAGTGTTTCTTGGAAACTTTTCTCTGATACTAACTGAATTAAATCACTTGTTAATACAGAAATCACGTATAATATATAGAATACACAAGAAGGGAGGTGGTTGAATTGTGTTAAATCGTCAAAGATTTTAATCTTTAAAAAACTTCTTGAATTTCTTTAGATGATTACAAAACAATTCACTTAAATCAATAAGTAATGCAATCGAAAAAAAATTATTATCTATTCTTCTAACAACAAGAAAATTAAAGAGATAGGGTTAGAAAGAATGACGCTACGATTTATACTGGTTCACCCTTAACCTTGTGCTATGTTCAGTCCTTAGAGTTTGTCTGAGATTTCATTATACTCTTCAACGTTATAAGTATTTTTTTTACACTTGCAGAGTCTCTTCAAGTCTCTCTCACAAAGTATTCTTTATCTACTTTCTTAGCCTCTCTAGGCTCTAGCCTTTCTTTCCCTTATAAAGATATTGTTTGAGCTTCAGGTTATAGATGTGTTTGCTCTCTTTCTTTTGCACTTTAGTACAAAGTTTCTCTAAGTATTGTACAATCAGATTTTCTCTCTTGTATTGTATGTAGTTATTATTATTTTTGTGTGTACAAATATACCTTGTATTTATAACCTAAAACTTTAACTAGTTTCTTGAGAAATCTGCTTCTTGAATCTTCTAAAAACCGTTAGTAGTTGAGTCCTGTAACTAACTCCAACTAACCAACTGAATGACGTTCTAGAATATTTTTCATCTTCATTGTCTGGTACTATGCTTCTTCTGGTGTCACGCTTTCGTCTAGTCTATCTAAGAGGCTTTGTCATAATCAAATTTTAAGTATCATCTTGAGTTGACCTTTTGCATCTTCTTATGTTGACCTTTGGTATCTTCTTATGTTGACCTTCCTATGTTGACCATCTATAGTTTGACCGTCTTAAGTGTAAAGTATCTTCTAAATTTGACTATGCATCGTCTTAAGTTAACGATTTGTGTCACTTACATTTTCCTATACACTTAACAAACTCGTCAACATAATTCACACATTTATAAGATTATTATTATTTGATTGTCATCAAAATTAATAAAAGTGAAGTCTTCTTGACTTAACAAGGAATAGATCTATCCTCAACATGGCAAAGAGCATATTAAAGAGCAAGAATATGCGTAAGGAGTTTTAGGTTGAAGCTATCGTTTATGCTGTATAATTTTCCTTCTTAACGCCTATTAGAAGTGTTCATGGGATGACTCCTCAAGAAGCTTGGAGCGTAAGAAGCCAAGTGTTTCTCATTTGCAAATTTTTGGAAGCATACCATATGTTTATGTTCCTAAAGAGATGAAATCGAAGTTAGATGACAAAAGTGAAAAGCGTGTCTTCATTGGCTATAGCTCTAATTCTAAGGGCTATAAGTTGTTTAATATTACCAATGAAAAGATTGTAATTAGTAGAGATGTTGATTTTGATAAATAAAGTTCATGGAAGTGGGTTATTTCTAAAAGTGAAGAAAGTGTTTCATTTCATATGATTGGAGATTTTGGCCATGACAGGCACGAAGATTTTCATACTCCTCCTTGATCACCTAATCCTAGAAGAAATGAAAGTCCTCCTTAAAGCTTGTCTGAGGGTCCTAGAGGAAGAAGAAGTCTACGAGATCTTTATGAGTCTACAGAGATGGTAGAAAATACAACACTATTTTGTCTCCTTGTCGATTTCAAGCCACTACACTTTGACGAAGCTTTACAAGAAAAGAAATGGAGATGTACAATGGATGACGAGATTCAAGCAATTCAAAAGAATGACACATGGGAACTTTCTACTGTTCCAAAAAGGCCAAAGGCGATTAGTGTGAAATGGGTATATAAAGTCAAAAGAAATGCTTAAGGAGAAGTAGAAAGGTACAAGGCAAGACTTGTCGCTAAAGGCTATAGCCAACAACATGGAGTACATTATGATGAGGTGTTTGCTCCTGTGGCTCAACTAGAGACCATCCGATTAATTGTTTCCTTGGCATCACAAAAGAGATGGAAGATTTATCAAATGGATGTCAAATCAAAATTCTTGAATGGCTACCTTGAGGAAGAGGTGCTTATCCAACAACCATTGGGGTACTTGGACAAAGGATATAAAGATAAAGTGTTGATGTTAAAGAAGGCATTATATGGCTTGAAACAAGCTCCAAGAATTTGGTATAGCCGCATTGATAAGTATTTCCAAAGCCATGGATTCATCAAATGTCCTCAAGAACATTCTCTTTATGACAAAGAAGGTGAAAGTGGAAGCATTCTTCTTGTATGCCTATATGTTGATGACTTGATCTTCACGGGTAATAATTTAAAATGTTCGAAGAGTTTAAGAAGGTGATGAATAAAGAATTTGAAATGATTGATATAGGACCTATGTCTTATTTCCTTGGCATTGAAGTGAAGCAAGATGATGATGGTATCTTTATTTCTCAAGAGGCTTATGCAAGAAAGATTCTTGAGAAATTTAAGATGAAGAATTATAAGCCCATTATACCCCAATTGATTGTGCAACAAAATTGTCAAAGTTTGATGAAGGTGAAAAGGTGGATCCAACTCTTTTTAGGAGTCTTTTTGGAAGCTTGAGGTATTTGACTTGCATAAGAACCAATATTATCTTTAGAGTTAGGGTTATAAGTCATTTTATGGAAGCTTAAACTTGTACTCATTTGACAATGGCTAAAAGGATTTTACAATAGATCAAAGGTACTATTGACTATGGTTTGCACTATTCTTGTTCATCTATTTTTCAACTTGTTGGTTATAATGATAGTGATTGGGGAGGTGATGTTGATGATAGAAAGAGCATAAGCAGGTTTATATTTTTCATGCATGACCATGCTTTTACTTGGAGTTCTAAAAAACACCCATTGTGACTTTATCGACATGTGAAGTCAAATATGTTGCAGATACTTCTTGTATCACACATGCAATTTGGATAAGAAGGTTGTTGCTATATGTGACTCAAGATAAAGGTACCTATATTTTTATGGATAACAAATCTACTATAGCATTGGGGAAGAATCCTATGTTCTATGATCGAAGTAAGCACATACATTCAAAGTTTTAGTTCATAAGGAAGTGTGTTGAGAACAAAGAAGTTGATCTTTCTTATGTGAGAAGTGATAGTCAAGCAGTTGATATTTTACTAAAGGATTGAAGTTTGAAAGTTTTGCTAAATTGCGTGCTTGGATTGGATTTACCCAGAAGAATCAAGTTTAAGGAAGGATGTTAAAAAATGTAATTATATTAGTGGAGCATTTAATTAAACTTGATTCATTAGTTGGTTCCTGTATTTTGAGATTCATTGTATTTTTCTTATGCATGTTTTTTGTATTTACTATCTTATGTTTTCCAAGAGTTGTATTGTTTCAAAGAGGTGTCTTATGTATCTATAAATACCATGTAGTAGTTCATTTCAAAAATGTGGTCAAGTGAGTTATTTAGATTGTCTGAGTGTTCTCCTTTATCTTTCTAGCCTCTTTATTTACTACACTCCATTGACTAGGATGGAATAGGATGTGGATCTAGTGTAACTCTCAATCTAGGTAATGAATAGATCAAGAAAGCCAACACCTCTTAGTGAATCCAAGATGAACATCCTGTTAATGAATCAAATGGCTTACTAAAGTCAAAATTTAAGGTACATTTGCTTAGTATTTTCTTAATCTGATAGCTCTTGAATAATTCTTAAACAAAGCTGGTTATCCTTAATAGCCTTATAGTTAATAAAAGTAACTTGGCTCATATTGATGAAGGTTCCCATAAAATATTTAAGTCTATTATCCAGAAGCTTAGATATGAATTTATATGTTACATTACAACATGAAATAGGTTTATAAGCATGTAGTAATCAGGATTTTGCTTCTTAGGAATGAGTTTCATAAAGGTTTTGTCAAGCTCTTTAAGCATAATACTAGATGAGATGAACTCCAAGACTATTCTAGTTAGCAAGTTACTTGTCAAGTGCCAAGTTTTATGAAAGAAAAGGGCTTCCAAGCCATCAATACTAGGTACTTTTTATGAACTCAAGCTACACAAAGCTTGTTTGGCATGCATTTCACAAAAATGCTTAGTAAGGAATTTCTTTTATAATGAAGAGTTGTCTCTAAAATGAAGAACTTTAAATCCTATAAAACTAAAGCGGAATCATTAGAAGAGCCAAATAGCATCTTAAAGTTGTTGAAAACTGAGCCTTTAACCTTTTGAAGTGCTTGCTAATTGTTATACTGTCAGCCTTTAGTGAGCATATCATATTTATGTTTCTTCTACACGTAATGGTATTGTGGAACAAATTTTTTTGTCACCTCTTTAAACTAATAAATTTTAGTTTTTTTGCCATAGTATGCAATGATGATGTTTAAGGCATAAGAGTAAGTAGCTAGAGAATCCCTCTATTTAGATTTAATGATTGAGTCTTGAGGAAGAGAGTCAACCTGAGGTTGAATGAAAAGCAAAGCAAAGCTTCACTAGCTTTAATGATTTTCTGTTCATTGTTTCTAATCTTATTTTTGTATAAAATCTTTAGTTCAACTTTCATACTATGAAGCTTCCTAATAAGCTTAAATGCTTCATACCTCTCAACATGTACTCTCAAACCTTTAAGCATAGCTTCCTGAAGGGATCAGAAATTAAATTTTAATAAGAAGTTGTAATGAGAATTCTTAATCCCAAAGTTACTTTATCTAGTGTATAATTAGAGAAATGGGCTTATTGAAATGAACAACATTAGACTTGAAATTGGAAAGCCATTAGAGATTCACAAATGCATGATCAAGTTTTTTTTTTCTAATAATGTAACTCTCCATATGTCTATTTGTCCATATATAAAAAGATCTATCAAATTTGAGATCTGAAAGTTGTGATGAGGACAGACAATTGAGGAATTTGTTCCTGCATCTATCACTCAGCCTTTCTCCATCTGTTTCTTACGAGAGTAAAGCACAATTAGAGTCACTTACAACTAACCAAGGCTGAACAGTGGAAAGCCCCATTAATTTTAAATCATTCTATAGCATACTCCTTTAGTTTCAACTTAAATATTCACGTATATAAATATTTTAATGATAAAGATTTTTTCTTTTTTTTTGCTTAGTATGAAATAAGTATAGAAATAAAAAGCTTGTTGTTAAATTATAGCTGCAACAAATAGAGTATAAGTCCAAAATAAAAAAGTAGACCAAGCATAAGAACAATTTTGAGTAAAAGTTTTGTATATAAGGATTCATCCTTATTAATGCATGTTATTCCCTATTAACAATGATCAAATATAATAAAAGTAAATATGAAATTAAAGATTAGGAGTTCATTTAAAGATGATACGGCTTTTATTAATTTTTTTGACTAAAGTACAAAGTTGAAAAATAGTTAAATTACTAGTGCTTTAGATTAGATTGACAGTTAATGATAATAGTTGGACAAGATTCCATTGAAAAGAAACGAACGTTAAATCAGATTTAGAAGTATTTTTATCATCTTATATGGTAACATTCTAATTTTTAAATCTACCTATAATTAAATGATTTAGTTAATTTATTAATTAACTTTTGTGAGCAATTCTAAAACTAGAATTTGGAATCCGATTAAAACATATATAATTGAGGAAGACTATAATATTTTATACAAAAGCTATAAATTCTAATTTATGCATATATTATCCTATTTAACTTTAGTTTTAAATTGGGAGATCAAATGGGTCGAAGATTATGACCCCATTTGGTGAATAACGTATCAACGAAATTTTGCCTGATTGAAACATTTCAATTGGTTGACGTCGATAGAAATATTTGGAGGGCAGCTGATTGGGTTAACTGATTTAACCCAATCAGTTAATTTTAAAAATGCTCCCATGTAAGAGCGTTTTAATCCTTTGCTAAAAATATAATATAGAAACTATCGATTATACTCTTAAGTTGGTGTTTTTCTACAACTAGTTTCTTAGCTAAGAAAGTCATGTATAAACGAAGCCAACATTCATGAACGAAGCCACCAACAAAACCTGCCCTTTAAATATATTAGCATGTTAGTGTAGATTGATTTATTTTGTATTATGCTACAGTAAAAATGGTCTATGTTACTGTACTGTAGCATAATTCAAGGAAAGGTTGAAGTCATTTTTCTGAACTCATGTCCTTATATATATATTTTTGAAAATTATGCTTTAATAAGTTATTTTGCACATAATAACTAATACTAAACAGCTAATTTTACTAAACATCTTTAATAAATAATTGATATTATCTAATAGTCAAATCAACTAATATAATTCGCCATCAGCTAACCGCTAATAGAATCAACTAATGGTTGATGCAATCCAGTAATTGCCAAACAGGGCCTATATATAAACAAGTTCTTGTAATTGCCAAACAAGGCCTATATATAAACAAGTTCCAACCATATAGAAATTCTTATTGTACTATGGTTGCTATAATTATTTTTTTCATGAGAACTTTTTTTATTTTTCCTACCAAATTAACAAGAAATAGATCTCAATATAGCCTTCGGAGACTCAACCATGGTAATTAGAAAGCCTCACTTCAACTTTTCAACATTTAGCAAAATTCATATATTGATTAATTTTTCTTGGTAACAAAAAGGAATATAATACATGTACATTTAAAATGTTCAACTGGTATTAGATCGTCATAAAATCGGCTAAAAATTGAATAGAATTAGAGAATTTGAAATATAATTGAAAGATATTGACTTTATCTATCAAAGAATTTAAAGTTTAATTAAACAAGAAATTGTTAAATAAAATTAATTGATTTATTTTAGTTTATAAAAACTTATTAATTTATAAAATTTGGTCGGTTAACTAATAAATTGTTGAAATTTTAATAATAAAAGTTATTAAAATAAATTGAACCTAAAATTTAAATCTAAATTCAAAATTTTTAAGATGATTTGATTGAAAATTCAAAAGAAAACAATAACTTGTTTTAGGGTTTAATTCAATGCCCCACTGGCCCAAGTCAAACAAGCCCGGCACTTTCAATGAGGACTCAAGATTTTACATGAGATGAAATACCCAAAACGCCGCCCACATATTACCGACTATACCGCGTTGCGCAGCCTATCGGTGACGATCCCCTGGCCACCTGGCCGCGCCACCGTAATCCCCCGTCACCGTCTGGTATCAGGTAAGCAACCGCACTTGTACGCATCCCTAACCCGCTTGTAAAGAAATGAGCTTTTCATTCATAAGTTGCATTTTTACTTCAATTCAGAATGTCCATCCTTGTATTATGTCAATGTTTAAGTAAAGGATCACATTTTTGGTGTCTTCTCATATTCGTGTAGAAGGGTCCTCGGGTCGTTACTGTGTGCCTATTGTTCTTGTGAGCTGCTTATCGGTACATGGTTAAGTACTCTGCTTGAATTGTTTTGTTTTGATATGGATGTTACTCTCGGAATTGATGTGACCACGTAGATGAGGCTATTTTTAATGGAAAATTGGAATCTTTTAGTTGGTGGAGTGACTAATGATAACTTACTGCCTATAATTACTAATAGTTTATTTGGGTTCCTTCCAGCCGAAAACTAATTGTTTGCATGTAACTGCTGATGAATGTTTTAGGACACATTTAGTTAGGATTTTGATTTTTTAAATTCTATAGACCGATTGGTGTTTTGAGTTTTGGCGTTTATTATTTGCTTCTGAAATAGGTATTTGAAAGCAGTCTCCTCTTCCTTTTTTCGGTTTCCAATGATGTCAAATTTTGGGGAAGACCATTTGCTCTCATCTGTGCATACCACAGTCTTCAAAGAGTCCGAAAATCTGGAAGGGAAATGCACTAAAATTGAAGGCTATGATTTTAATCAAGGTGTTAACTACCCTCAGCTTCTCAAATCCATGGCTACCACTGGATTTCAAGCTTCGAACCTTGGAGATGCCATTGATGTGGTCAATCAAATGGTTAGTTTAGTTGCTCAACATTAACATATCCCCACCTCCACCCTCTCTTTGTTAGTGGATCTTGGACTTTGGTTTTCAATTGAGCAGTTAATGTTATCTTTGAGTCCTCATTCCTCAATCTACCTAAGTTTGTTTTCCCCCTCTTTTTTGTTGGATGCAAATAAATTTCTTGAAGCTAGATTGGAGGCTTGCTGATGAGATTATAGCAGAAGATTGTTGTGAGGAGGAGAGGGACCCTGCCTACAGGGGGTCTGTAATATGCAAAATATTCTTGGGTTTTACCTCCAATCTTATTTCTTCTGGTGTTAGAGATATTATACGCTATCTTGTTCAGCACCATATGGTGAGAAACTCAATTCCTTGATATGATTGTACTTTGAGATTTTTATGCTTAACTGAAAACCATGATTTGTGCATGCGCTGTGAAATATCCAAAGCATTCTGAAGCTGTTGATGGTTTGGGTCAAATTTTTGAATCTTTGAAGTTCAAGTTTAACCTGATTTATCATTAACCTAACAAGTAGATATTGAAATTTCTATTCATTTCTACACACAAGTTTGATAGATTGTGTTTCCATGATCAATCCAAGAATTGTAGAACTTGTAGAGGAAGGTTGTGTAGTTTCCCTTTTTCTATTTCTAAACATGGACATGTATGACGGTAAAAGAACTGTAGCAAAGGATAATGGTTAAAGTTATCTTAGGGATTTTTTTTTCCTCTGCATAAAATAATCACTATGAATCAATTTTTTGCACCTACATACCTTTTCTGGGAATAAGGTTAATTCAGACTTGTATTCCAGCTTCATGATTTTTATCTTGTTGCGCATTTCAACTTGATTTATATGAATGTTTTATATCCAAGATGACTGCAGGTTGATGTAGTGGTTACAACCACTGGCGGCATAGAAGAAGATCTAATAAAGTGTCTTGCACCAACATACAAGGGAGCCTTCGATTTACCTGGAGTTCAATTGCGCTCGAAAGGACTAAACCGTATTGGTAACTTGTTGGTCCCTAATGATAATTACTGCAAATTTGAGGACTGGATACTTCCCATTTTTGACCAGATGTTGAAGGAACAAATAGAAGAGGTATCACTTAATGGCTGTATCCATGTGTCCCTATATACAGCCAATTCTTGTGGGTGTGGTTTGAAGAGAGAAACAAATCACCACTTCACCCTTTCTTCGTTGAAAAGAGGACCAAATCTATTAATTTTCCTTTTGTTGGCTAACTTATTAGGGAACTATTCTTTCTGTCTAACATTGCTTAATGCTTTGCAGAGTGTTTCATGGACACCATCTAAGTTGATTGCTCGCTTAGGAAAAGAAATAAATAATGAGAGCTCATACCTTTATTGGGCGTACAAGGTAATAGCAGTCCAGCTTGAACTTCAGAAGTGTAGATATTTGTTTTTCTAAAGCAGCATATTTATATCCTTGGGTGATTCCCTTGCTCTTTCTCATGTTTTTGGTTAAGGTCTAGTCTTATGTTTGTTTTCCACACTATGAGCTTAAAAGCACCCCCCCGTTTATGGAGTTGATGTTATTTTTCACGTATTGCAGAACAAAATTCCAGTATTCTGTCCAGGCTTAACTGATGGTTCTTTGGGAGATATGCTGTATTTTCATTCCTTTCGCAGCCCGGGCCTTATTGTTGACATAGTGCAAGGTAGGAATCTCCTGGTATATTTGTATCTGTGACAGTGGTAACCTTGGAATGGAACTTAAAGAGTCCTTTCAACAGATATAGGAGCCATGAATGGTGAAGCAGTACATGCAAGTCCTCGGAAAACCGGAATGATCATTTTGGGAGGGGGGCTTCCAAAGCATCATATTTGTAATGCCAATATGATGCGTAATGGTGCAGATTATGCAGTCTTCATCAACACAGCTCAAGAATTTGATGGAAGTGATTCTGGAGCACGTCCCGATGAGGCTATATCGTGGGGGAAACTACGAGGTTCTGCTAAAACTGTGAAGGTATATCTTTCATGCATTCCTTGTTTCAATTAGGTTGCGCCTTTTCAGCTTGCATTGTAGACGCTTTTGCATAAATTTTTGTTGCCAGCTAGCCAGCCGTAAGCAACCATCTAGGACTCCGTATTTTCTTGCGGTTCTCTGATAGTACATTCTGATTATTCTATCCTGCTTTATATCCCAACAGGTACATTGTGATGCAACCATTGCTTTTCCATTAGTTGTTGCGGAAACATTTGCCACCAGGAGACGGCTATATCCTTGACCAGTTCAAAAGGCAACCTTTAGTGGGGTGCAGATTATTAGTCGTTATTTACCATTTGAGCGTCATGAGCTGGAACTCCTTAGATGAACTTCAGTAGTGTTCGGTAGTAACCCATGAGGTCTACTTAAAATTGTGGGATTCTGCCATAATGTGGTGATTCTTCCAAGTGGATAATTGGTATTAATTGTGAGTGGTATTAGATCCACATACCTCTTGAAGTGTACACATTAAGATTGTTTTGAGGACTTGATATAGATAATTATTTTCTGCTGCTTATATATTAAATTTTATCCCTGAGTTTCAAATCTGGCATTTATGAGCAGCAGATCCTATTGTTTTAGACGCTAGTGTAGTTCCATCGTCGGTGAAAATAGTGTTGTTTCCTTTACAGAAGACTAATACAGGAGATCATCATACTTTCACCGGCCAATTCTGTACCCTAATTTATTGGCAAAATCACGAGCTTTCTTTAAGGGAAGTGTATAGGCTCCGCCAAGATTTGCAATTCTCTTCCGTTGTGCCGCATGATCTAATGATGTCAAAATTACAATCCTGAGTTTATCAGAATCACCTTTCATATTTAGCCCTAGATGATTAAATGTTAATGTTACTTTCAAAACCTAATATGAAAAGAAATAAGAGGTGCAGAAGCTTAAGGCGCGTTTGAGAGAGCTTTCACTTGTTCAAATTGTCATATTGGTTGTTTAGAGCATGACAAGAAAAATAAATGTGGCAATGCATTTTAATAATTTCCAAAACAGTTTCAAGAACGAAGCATGAAGAAATTTTAATTCAACTCTTTTACTTTTATGGGCATAGGGGTGTCTCTTTCATAGTTGCTCTTGCTCAACACGACAAATCCCACAAGTAACGTGCTCCTTTAAACATTATCATTAGAAAAATGCTTCAGACAACCTGGTTTAGGATAGTTACAGTGTAGCCTTTAAAAGGTTATCTGCTAGTATAGCATTTTTAAAATAATAAGTTTCTATATGTTTATGAGAATTGGGTTTCTTTACCATAATAAAGGAACAAACACATACTTGAGGATATTTTACAGGTGATGATTCTTTTGGAGAAGCCAGTGAGACGGATGAAGAATAGTTTTCTGCCGTTACTTCAAAGTGACAGAAAATGATCAGGGTTATCAGCTTATATCCTACAACCAATCGTTTTTATTGTAGTTTAGTGATAAATTATTTCAAGATATTCTTTATCTTGTACATGTTTAGATGTATATGGTAAAATCCATGAGATAATTATACATTGCAAATTAAATTATAATGAAATTATAATTATAAGATTCATATTGCATTTATTTATTATCCATGAATTGTTCATAATCTTTATTCTACTAATACTGGACATTAATAGAACGTAAATGATTAACATATGTTTTGTTTTTCTTTGTGAAGGAAGTAGTTGATCTTATAGACTAAAATATAGAGATACTTAAAAAAACGTTTAGGTGTTTGTTCGAGAACAAGTTCACTGAACAAATTCGATATGAGAAATCCATTAGGAACATCAATTGTATGTCTATGAAAATTCTTATCGTGGTGATTGTATAAGTGATCATTTGACTTGAAGTCATCAAAGTTATCTTGTATAGGGATTGCGATGTTTTGATACTACTTATGACGTATTTAATCATAAGTTGTTCAATCGATAGTCATTGGATATAGCATAAACTATATAGAAAAAGTTATGTGATCAAGATATGATTTATCATCCTAAAGTAAATAGGGAGAATGTTCTGCCGTTCTCGATTAGTATTGATTTGGAAAATCTTTGGCCAATGTGAAATAACGCTTTGTAAGTAGTTTACAAATGTCATTGATTGAATTAATTACTAATGGTGGAGAACTATTATGATTGGACTAAAAAAGAGTAGACATAATTACATGCTTTGTTTAATCAAAACATTGTATGATGAAAGGATTGAATTATAAAGAAAAATCATGCATAAAAAAGTTAGTCAAAATCACTTTGACATTCCTAAATATTCGGGTGGTCATAATGCGTTGCTAGACGTCAATCTTGATATATGATTATAAATTGTTTAATTATAAGTTCTATAATGATTTGTCATTTTCTTCTATTACAAAGCATGGGCTGCAAGTTTTGCATTGTAAGTACTAAATAAAATTTCAGCCCTTTATGACTTAATCATTTGTGGACTTCTTAGTTCCCAAGCCCAATTGCTCATTTTCCAACCACACTTCTCGTTGCCTTTTGATATTACCAACAAAATCATTTAGGAAGTTTTTCTCTCTTCATCGAAAAATCAGAATTTTTTATTATTATTACTATGTAATGTCCCACCAAAATTAATGCAATCTCTCCCTTATTGACTTAATTGGAGGGCACCATTATACCGACACTTTTGTAACAGTGATCAAACTTCTTGGTTGGAATCACCTTATTCATTATGAAGGGCGTAACTAGGAAAATGATGTTGATTTTGAAAAGGATTGTTCACCTGTGGTTAATATATCTTCTATCCAAGTAGTTCTCGATCTAGCTGTTAGCGTAGACTTGGAGATTGAATAACTTGATGTCAAGACAAAATTTTTATGTGGAGACTAAAAGGAAGATATTATATATATATATATAACAATATGATGGATTTATAGAACTAGGAAAAGAGCACTTAGTGTATCACCTCAGAAAAGACCCTCTATGGTTTGAAATAAGCACTGAGACAATGGTATAAAAAAAATTCTACTTTGTTTGTGGCTCAATATCAACTTAAAAAGACTTATTCAAACCATTGTGTCTTCATTAAGAGGTACATTGATGGTGATTTTATCATATTATCACTATATGTATGATGATATGTTGGCCATGATAAAAAGAGAATAGTTGCTCTTAAAAAGGTGTTGAGCAAATCAATTTCCATGAAAGACTTAAGGCTAATGAAGCAAATCTTTGGAATAACAACAATAACTTAAACTCATTCCAAAAAGTTGTTATGGCTATCACAAAAATGATACAATGGGAAGGTTTTTAAGAGATTCAATATGGATAAGGCAAATCTAGTTGGTGTTCCACTTGTTGAACATTTCAAGCTGAGTAAGAAGCAAAGTCCAGTAAGTGAGATGGAGAAAGAAGAAATGAGAAAGGTCCCATATTCATCCACAGTTGGCAGTCTAATGTCATGGTATATACCAAGCCTGACATTGCTTATACCATTGGGGTTATAAGTCGATTCTTATCCAACCCTAGGAAAGAGCATGGAATTGTAAAAATTCAACGAATAAGTAAAAGGTGCTTGTGTTTTGGAGAAGGGAAGCCTATGTTAGATTAGTATACAGATGTAGATATAGTTGAGGATGTTGATTTGAGAAAGTCAATGTTTGGATATTTGATTGCTTTTGTAAAGGGAGCTATCAAGAACAACTTCAATCCTTTAATATTTTGCCTTAATTCCATCCATTTTTTGATCCTTTTGACCCCTAAAGGCAATTGAAACCTAAGAATACAATAGAGATGAATTGACTAAAAAATAGAAAAAATCTTAAATAAACAAATAAAATTCACTAAATAAGGGATTAGAAATATAGTTTATTAAGGATTTATCACCTCTATTTGTAGTCTGCTATCTCCACTCTCCAGTGTTTGAGACCTAGTCCTCTTTCGTACTAATATCGTGTTCCCTCTATAGTCTACTCTGGTTCTCCCTAAAGCCTCTTGTTGTGTTAGTTGTCTATTTATTGAGGTGAGGATTATGTTCTTATCAACTTGAAAACTATATATCTATGATCTTAATACCTATATCTAAACCATGTTACTTCACTACTTATATTGAAATGAAATTAAATGTGTCTAAGGTATGAATTTTAAGAAAGAGAACTGGAATATTATGGGTGTTTATGTATTAATTTGACCATATTTTTTTAATGTTGGAGCTACTAAAATATACAAAGACAATTTCTCATAAGCTGAAAATTTCAATTGACATCTTTGTGAATCTTGCCTCTAAGAACTTAGGTTTTGAGGAACACATAATGGTGTAGTGCATCTTAGATAATTTTTTAGGAATTACATTTTTGTTATAATTAAACATAATGTAAATTTAGGAATTTTGAAAAATTCATTTATGGGTGGTATTAAATGATCTATGTGATTTATGTTTGTCAATTTTTCCTATAGCCATTAATCACAAGGTTGGAGGTTTTATAGAAAGTCAAAACAATGGTTGTAATTGTACAGTGAAATTGAATATGGCATTTTGTTCATCATACACGGGGTATGAATTAGCTATTAATAGGGATCTTTCTTACTAAATTATAATACTGCAATGTTTTCAATTAATACAATAGATTGTTTTAAATGTGTTCTTAGGACCTGCAATAAAGTTGAACATAAGCTAGAAGTGTTGATTAGGTCTTCGTCTTAACATACTTGTTAGATTCTAATTTCTTTATAGTTCTTAGTTCTTCTTAAAATTAATCTCAAAATGCATTAATTTTTCTTTCTTTCTATCCTTGAAAAATTCCTTGCATACTTATCTCATTTAATTTAATGGATTAAACATAAAAATTATCAGATAATGGAAGTTCTCTTGATTCTTGCTTCATACAATGTGAGTATATGTCCTCATTTTTTATATGACGTCTTGCTTATTAATATATACATGTCAAATGTTTATTAAATTATATATGAATTTATGTTAATTATTTCATATGGATGAGCATATTCTTTCAATAGAGTGTTTTAATCTGGTACTAAACAATACTAATAGAGAGACCTAATTACAATACCAAATGAAGAAATGATTTAGTTGAAGAAGCAGGTTTATTAAGAAGTGGTTTTTATAATCGCTTCAATAAGACTAGATCAAGAGACATAGTAGAAAAGTTCAAATGTAAGTATTGTCATAAGATGTCAGTTAGGGATTCTAAAGGCAGAACCTTTTATTGGAAGAGACATATTGAGTCATGTAATAAAAACCTGATCGTATCAAGAGGTCAAACATTCTTTACCTCTAACCAAATGAGAGGGAAGAATAAGATGATTACCACAAGTTATGACAACATCAAAGTAAAGTTTTTGCTAGCTAATATAATTGTTATTGATGAACAACTACTCTCTATTATCGATAGTAAAAAGTTCAGGATGTTTGTCATCTCACTCTTATTGACCTTCAAAATCTTGACTTGGAATATCATGAATAAGGACATTTTTAAAATTTATGATGATCAAAATAAAGAAATATTGAAGATCTTATTAACTACTTATAGATGAATAGCCATCACATAAGATATGTGGACAAATAAAAACTAAAAAAAAGGTTTATATAATTGAGACGACACATTATATTAATAATTATTGGACTCTATGTATTCGACTACTGAGGCAAATTATATTCTTTATTCTTATCATTTATTTATTGATTATGTTATAATTGATATTTGCTCATTTTTTAAATAGTAGGTTTATTTATGTGCTAGCACTGTATACAAGTGAAAGGTTGACAACTATATTGGTGGATTGTTTAATGGATTGGAATATTGACACCAAGTTATTTACCATAACTCTTAATAACTACAACATAAATGATACAATAGTCTAAAAGTAGAAGAACAAGTCACGGGTTAGGAGTCAGTTGGTTGGTAGGATGGTATTCTATATGCATTGTTTTATGCAATTTGTGAACTTGATTATAAAGGATGGTTTGGAGTGATAAAGTAGTAGAGTCGATCCCAAATAGCATAGTATATTAGAGTGTAACACCTAAAATAGTTGAAAATTTTAAAGATATAGCACAAAAACTACGCATTTTATTCTTGAAAAAGTTGGTTTTATATTTTCCTACTAGATGGAATTAAACATTCAAGATGTTAGAGTTGATAGCCAAGTATATTTAGGTGTTTAGTAGGCTAAGTCAAACAAATTCTTAGTATACTTGCTTACTGACATAACATCAATTAGAGTTGGCTAAAGCATTTTATGCAAAGTTGGAAATATTTTATAATGCTATTGAGTTATTCTTAGGAACAAAATATCCAACTTTATATAGTAGCTTTAGTAGTATATGTCACATCTTGAGAGTTTTATCTGATTGAATATTTAATTCCAATGAGACAATCCTAGTTATGCCAGAGTAGATGATGGAGAAACTTAATTTTTACTAGTATATGCTTAGATAAACTGTAGCAATCATTTTTGTTTTAGACCCAAGATATAATATGGAGGGAGGTTACTTTTATTATCAAATGTTGTATGGTGGTCAGGTTGAAAATCATGTTGATATCATTAAACAAAACTAGTATGATTTGTTTAATAATTATTGACTAATATTAAATAAAAAACATGATTGCAATAGTTTAGCTTCAATTTTAGGTTTAAGTTCAGCTTAAGTTCATAGGACCATATAAATCCCACATTTACAAAGTTTATCAAAGAAAAAAAGGATAGGACTTCCTACAATAAGATGGAGCTGGACAACTACTTAGAGGTAGGCGTTATGATAAAGGTTGAAAATGTGGAGTTTGATATATTGCTATCGTGGAAGACATATAGATGTGCTTTAGATCATGTAAGCAATTGCACAAGATCTCTTAGCAATTCTAGTATCTACTATTACTTTAGAATATGCTTTTAGCATTGGTGATCAGATAATTAGTCCTTATCTTGCTCAATTTCACCCGGATACTTAGGAAGTCCTTATGTGTGCCTGAAGTTGGTTAAATGATGAAGATACTCACGATAAACTCTATTCTTTATGATATGTTAGTTTTTTTACCTTAATAATTTAACAATGATATATTATACTATCTCATAGTGTCTTTTTTAAATTGAAACAAGTACCTATATAAAGAGTAGTCTTCCAACTAAATTTTTTATAAAAAATTCAATAGTGAAGGTATAATGATTATCATGTGCTAAATACTCATTTAATACAACTATTTTATAATCAGGTATAAATTACATAATAATGTTTCTATATATAGATGAAGTTATGTGAATTATTAACGATCCTAATTATGATGATTGGCTAGCCCTTTTCCTCTACTGCAAGTTTGTTTTCTTTAATCTTTACTTCTGGATTTACTTTTTTCTCATATGATTGCTTTAATTTTTTATAATTGAAGATATAAATCTTTGCTTATGTGTTTTTGGGTAGGTTAAAAAAGAAAATTCTATACTATTGTCTTTGTCTTTTTACTCATCTTCAGCTATAATTGATAATTTCTTTTCAAGTTTTTGTATCTTTTTTCATTTGGATAATATTATCACTATAATACTCTTTTGTTTTGATAACAAAATAGTATTCATAATATTATTGTGATATTTGTTACAAAGTCAAACTCATGAACTGATATTATGATATTATTCCTTTATATTTTGAATGAATCAAGCACATTGTTATTGCTAGACTTAAATAAGAAAATATAACTAGTAAAAAAGAGATAATAATTTCAAGCGACATTAATTTTTTTAAAATTAAGCAAATATATTTTTTATTATTTTTGTATCCAAAGTAAGACAATGAACTTAATAATATTAATTTAATAAAAATATAATAAATATAGATTCTTTATTAGATATAAGATAATTGAACCAAAAAAAATTAATTTGGAATAGACCATGTTTACAAATTGAACTTAAGGCTTACAGTATTGGGCTTCGTTAGAAAAATTAATGAGATACAAAAACACTTTTTTATATAAAATAACACATACTAACTTTTTTATGAAAATAAGTTTTAGGATAACAAAGTTTGTTATAAAATTTTTAAACTATCTTTTTGGTTAAAATTTATTTACTTTTTAAATTAAAAAAGGGACTACATCAAGCCTAAACCCGATCAATCCTTACTTAGTCAAAGCTCGGGTGAAGCCTAATACCATTAATAGTTGTTTTCTTTTCTCTTCTACTTTTTTCATTTGCTCACAACCTTACTTGATTAGTTTTCTACACTTTGTTCAAAAAACTGAAATCTTATGATGTATTAATTCATAAAATTTGATTTGTTTTTATATTTCAATTTATATATCAAATATCGATGCTCTTTCGTGTTACCTTTTATGATTATGTCACTTAATTATTATAAAGCATACTAGTTTATTATTTGTTACAATACATTGTTATATTAGGCATTAAATCTATAATTGATTAATTCTTCTAATCAATGAAACAATTAAGGTTTAATAGATTGTTGGGTTCAAAATTCTTAAATCCTAGAAAGAAAAATCAACTAAATTAAATGGAATCACTTTTTCTTGTGTTGTTTTGATTTATATATCTCTCTAATTCTTAAAG
This sequence comes from Erythroxylum orinocense, assembly GCA_025531955.1. Classification (NCBI taxonomy): domain Eukaryota; kingdom Viridiplantae; phylum Streptophyta; class Magnoliopsida; order Malpighiales; family Erythroxylaceae; genus Erythroxylum; species Erythroxylum orinocense. Next base: position 33,061,873 of record JANZLX010000005.1, read on the forward strand.
TCATCACTAGATTAGGTCTTCATGCATGTGATTTAGAATATTTTATAGTTAGGGTTAATTGGATTGTATTTCTTTCTAAATAATTATAATTAAGGAGAGGTAAGAAATAATTATGATGATCAATATTTGAAGTATAAGTTAATTTATTCTGGTATGGATAATCGATGCATAATTTTCGTATTGAATGTGGACCAGACCGAGGTTTATTTTATATTATTTATATTTTTTTTAATTTGTATTATGTTTTAGTTATACTTCTATAATTGTTTTCACATAATCAAAACTCTTCATTTTTATTATTGTTTTCGTAGAACAAATATATGTTAGACACTAAAAAGGGGAGTTCTTTGTATAAATGAAGAGGATGCAAAGAAAGAAGAGGTTGCAACTGAACCTTAGTGCAAGTCTCCCCTCTTTATAACTATAAATTAGTACCTCCTTTTTATTCAAACTTTAGCATAATCTTAAAAATATGAATGACCTCAATATTTGTGTGAGATTTTTTTGTATATGCAAGGCAAATATTACCCTTTTCATGATATAAAAGATGTTCATTCATGTCAATTTAAAAAAAAGTAAACATATGTGGAAACTAAAGCTTAAAGGATGAGAGGAGATAAGAGTTAGGAAGAATTTCTCTACAGTGATTCAAAGAAGATCTTCCAACAAAATGTAAAGATATGTGTAAGTTCATGTTCCTTAAACTACATGTAATGCCAAAATTAAAAAGGTTATGATAAATTTAGGAGCATATATTAATGTCATGTCATATCTTACTCATGCTTCTCTAATGATTGGACTTTCCAAGAAATCTAGTATTATGATCTAACAAGTTGATAGCCTTTATGCATATCGTAAGGGTATATCGAAGTTTCTATTATGGAAGCAAATGATATGGTTTTTCTAATTGGTTTTTATGTACTTAATATAGAGAATGATGATCAATAATTGTTATTTATTAAGAAGAGTAGGATAGGTGTTTATACTAGCACACTTACCATGAAATTTGATAGTCAAATTGTTAAGTTTAACAGTCATGATTCTATGAAAGAACCTAATGATGATAATCATATGTATTCAATTGATATGATTGATTCGTTAGCATAGGAATTTTTTGAAGTTAAAATAAAAGATAGATTGGAAGTTGCCATATATAAGCATCTTAACAATGAGAATGAGGAATTCACAAGGAGTATGAATTGTAAGAAACTATTATAACCTTGTATGACCCTAAAATCCCACATCAATAAGATATTAAGGGAAGCAATATGAATACATATTCAGATTGCATCCTACTTAAAGAGGCAGCCATATCCACCCTTTAATTGTAAAGAGGAATGAAGCCACCTATAATGAATGTCAGTTGAAGAAAGAGAAGTTGAGTTGAGTCTACGAAAATAAATAATATTGTTAATTATGAGGTAACTTAAGAAATTAGCTTTTATAGTTCCTTTTTTGTTTGTTTATTTTATTATTTATGATTCTTAAGTATGTGTTATTTTCTCTTTGGCATTTTTAATTTTTAAATTTAATATAATACAGTTTTTAAGTGTGAGAAAGGAATTGCTTTAGGATTTATTTAATTGAATTATTTTATTTTTCCAAATAGATTAAATTGTTATGCATGCAATGAGGTTAAACCAATTAAGTATGAAGGTTACATGTATTGAATAATTGATTAACTTAATGTATAAACTTTAATTAACATTAATAGCAATTTTAAAAGGGAAGTTAGAAATTTATCTAGAAAGTCATTAACCATATGAGCTTTTATACTATATGAGGTTAGGATTTTTCTTTATGTATGATGTCCTTTGTGGATATGTCTTTAAAACTTGCTTTGAACTATTTTACGATTACATTTTTATATGGATATATGAAAGAGGGCAAAATCATCTTTGAGTCGACTCGTTTAACTTAAATAGCTAAGCTGATAAAATATCCTTATCAACCCTTTTAAGACTTTAAAACTCTCTTTCTTTCATTAAAAATCATTATATGAGCTCAAAATTAAATTTGAATATCTTTATCTAAATTAAGGGTTAGAACGACATTTAAATCAAATTAATAAAAAGGGTTTTGTAAAGAGAGGAACATAATAAATGTGGGGTTTATCTAGTGAATAAGTAGTATTTTTATAAATATAAAGTGTTTGAATAGTTGACATAGATATTTAAATTTGAATATTTCACATGTACAAAAAAGAAGAGAAAATAAAAGAGTTATTTGCATGACATGATATTAATAGTCAATGTTCTTGATGAGAAAATAGAGTGAAAGAAGAAGTTATTAAGTATTTGAAGTTATAATATGGATTATAAGTTCCTAATTACTTTGTCTATCAAACAAATTTTTCGACTACTCTATTAATTTCCATAGTTTAAACTTATTTATCTAGAAAATTCCTTACTTTTTACCCTAACGCTATTTTAACTAAGAAATAAAGACTTTTGATTTGTACGTGCATATAATTTAAGTTGTGGAGTTTTGATGTATTAGCAAGCCTATGGTATTGTATTTTTATAAGAACTAGAGCAGAATACTTAAACCATGAAATTAAAGCAAAATCTATGAGAACAGTTTATTAGTTTTTGAATGGAATTGTTATGATGATTTTTGTTTAAATTTTCATATAATCTTCAACTATGACACATTATGTTTACGTGAGTCCTAGGATTTATATCTTTTAATATATATGCTTTTTGATATCATAATAATGAATTATAAGAAGCTTTTTAATTGACGTTTACCAAAGAGAGTATGCTTGCATAAGGATAAGTAAAAGTTAAATGTGGAAGAATTTGACAAGAATGTAAAATGACATATTTTTCCTTCTTTAATATTTTGTCCTTTATAAATTATTTTATGGATAATTGTACTCATTATGATTATATTTTGACTTAGAATGCAAATGGAGGTGTTAAAGAAAAAAAAAGAAGATATTTAAACAACTACTATGATAATGACACTCAATTTGGACATAACTTACTGATGTTGTTGAGTAAATATTGCGTTGGGATGAATTTTCCCAAGAATTGAAAGAGTTTAAAAGAACAATTTTTTAAAATACAATTTTTAGTTGAACATGGCTTAATACAAAATTATGTGACACTTGAAATTCCTCTCAACCATCTTGAAAATAAAAAAAAAACAGTTTCAAACACAAGTTAAAAGAGAGATTATGTGATTAAAAAAAAGTTTCGTGAGACATAGGCTAAAATAGTTACCTCTAAAAGAAGCTTTGCAAAAATTACATAAAGTGTCAAGTTTTTGTAGTTTAAGATATAAGCGACCTCGTGATTACATCAAGGTGTTAATTAACTAACAATAAAAGACTTATATCTCTCCAGTAGTTTAAAAGATTTTAGAAAAATTCTCCGATCTTTAAAATTTTTTAGAAAAACCTTTCCCTTAGACTTTGGTTAGAAAATAATGATGAAACACATGTAGTATGAACATCAGACATGAACTAATCAAATGTTGTTTACATAACAATTTAACTCGGTTCTTAAACTCGAATTGAACTAACAAGCTCGATTCAAACTAATAATTTATTTTAATTATTTTAAATTATTAATTTAATTTAAGTTTAATTGATTCGAGTTAAATTTATAACTTAGTTTAATTACCATATTAATAACATTTGATTAATTTATATAAGATGTTTATACCACGTGTATTTTATTATTGTTTTTAGCACAATTTTAGAGAAAAATTTTATTAAAAATTGAAAACTAAAAGAGAAAATTTTCAAAATTTTTAAAGATCAATTTTTAAAAATAATTTCTTAAACTACAACGAATATTTATATTTTTAACCGTTTAACGAATATGAGCATACAAACAATAATCTTATTGTACACTAAGTTTTGTTTAAAGGCATGAGCATGACCAACTTTTAGAGTTTCGCACCGGCCAAAAAATGGTACAACACTTACTTTTTTGGTACTTGTTGGTATGGTGATTCAAGTGGTACCGACCGGTAACGTAAATTTCAGAAAGTTAAGGATCAATTTAAAAGAAGAAAGTTGTTGGACAAGAACACGATGACGATACTGGTAGCCGGTAGGGATGTTGAGATAAGGAAGTGCGTCGAGGGAGAAACAATGAGAGAGAATTGTGTGGTGGTGTTGTACACGCTGAGTCATGGCATGTTATGAATCAAAATGAAGAACAGAAGAGAGAAGAGTTCAAAGGAAGAGAGATGGAAAAGAACTCTAGAGAAAGAGAGGAGAGATAAACAACTAATTAATCTTCATTTCTCTTAACGAAACGGTTACAAGTATTGTTATACTATCCACCCATGTCAGTATAGCTGTATAATGACTATATATATTATTTTTATTCGTAACAATTCGTTCTCCTTTAGAAAACCTTGTCACCATGGTTAAGGAGGTTTACAGAATCGATAAAAAAGAAACAACCATAAAATGAACTTCTTTTCATGGCCCCTTTTAGCAGCATTTGCATCGTTAGCCAAGCGTGTTTTGGCATGATCCAATGTATAACAAAAAGAAGGGATGAAGCACCAGCAAGTCCACCTAATGTTAAATTCCTAGCAACCTATTTCCGGTAGTTAGCCTTACCTTCCTTGAAGTTAATCATCCTCTTGAAGTAATCCTTGAATGCATATTTGAGGGCCTAGGTTGGAAAACATTTGATAACGTTTGCAATACTGGCTCTGTAAAAAGCAATTACACCCTCATCGTTAGTGGTCCTAGAAAAGCAGTCAGACATACCTTTGTATGGTTTAGATAGCTGACCAGCTTTGATCATCGCATCTTAATTTTGAATCAAAAGTTTAACACGCTCAATTGGGACATTAGCTGTCTGGGAAACAACAAATGAGAGTCCTCTTATAAGGGACCCTACCATAAAATGACCTTTACCTTTCTCATATGGTGCTTGAACCAACGTTGGCGAGAGAGATGAAATAAGCACTAAGCCATTTCCCTAACATGCAGGGCTAAAAGGGCTTTTAATTTCATTAGCATTTTGCTCAGTCATACATGTTGGGAAATTAGGTCTGGATCTGATCTGACCGCAGCGGAATAATTAAGAAACTTTTTCGTGACCTTTGATTTCTCGAAAACCAAGATCTATTTAATTATATAAAATGATTAACACAAATCATAATAAAGTGGAATTTAATTCATGCCTTACTCCGAAGCTTGATCTTTGTCTTGTTGTATCTCCTGAACCGTTTTTGAAACCGATTCGTCTTAACCACCGTAGTCGTACAAGTGTCCGACCTCTAATGACATCCACAGAATAGGTTGAGAGAACTCTGTAACTTTTATAGAGAGGGTTAAGCATGAAGTGCTAGCTCCATAGAGCTTAAGCCTATTTATAATAAGCTTTGGACGTTTTAGTAATTTAATTAAAATTAAATATTAATTTCAATTAAACTTTAATTAGAATTACAAATAATTCTAATTAAATACCAGTTATGTCCAAATATGATTCAATACCCTATATTGATCCTTATTTATTAAATATCTTATATTTAATCATAAAGTTTCTAAAATTTTACAATCAAGTCCACTTTATTAAATTAACTTTGTTCTGTCCAACCCATTCTATATGTGAGACCCATTAGGTTCTCAAATATATTGGCAATGATTATAAATTATAATTATAATTTATAATTAGAATTAGATAAATTAAATTTCCTTTTAATTTATCTTTAATTCTCCAATTAAAAAATTTATAATCATAGATCAAGATTAGCGTCTAGCAACACATCATGACCGCCCAAATATTTAAGAATGTCAAAGTAGTTTTGACTAACCTTTCCGTGCATGATTTTTCTGTATAATTCAATTCTTTCATCAACCAATGTTGTAATTAGACATAGAGCATGGAATTAATGTCTACTCTATTTTGAGTTTAATTATATTAGTTCTCTACATTAACTATTGATTCAATTAATGATATTTGTAAACTGTTTACAAAATATCATTCTACCTTGGCCAAAAATTTCCCGAATCAATATTAATTGAGAACAACGGAACATTCTCCCTAATTACTTTAGGGTGATGAATCTTATGATCATTCAACTATCTCCATATAGTTCATGCTACATCCAATGACTATCGTTTAAACATTCTTTGATAAAATAGATCACGAATAGTATCAAAACATATTAATACCCATACAAGATAACTTTGATGACCTCAAGTCAAAGGATCACTTATACAATCATCACAATGAGAATTCCATAGATATATAAGTAATGTTCCCAATGGATTTCTCATATTAAGTCTGTTCAGTGAACTTGTTCTCTAGTAAGCACCCACACGTTTGTTTAAGTATATCTATACTTTAGCCTATAAGCTCGACTACTTCCTTCATAAGAAAAAACAAAATGTGTGTTAGTCTTTTTTCCATTCTATTAATGTCCAATCTTAATAGAACAATGACTAGGAACATTTAGGAATAATACATAAATGCAATATAAACCCCATAATTATAATCTCATTATATTTTCATTTGTAATGTACAATTATCTCACAGACTTTACCATATACATCTAAACATGTGCAAGATAAAGAATGTGTTGGAACCCCTCCCTGGTGCGACACGTGTCCGACGTCCTGCGTGACATCTGGACGCGCATCCCACGAGGAAGCG
>JANZLX010000005.1:33079604-33091320 GCA_025531955.1 Erythroxylum orinocense
TATTATTATTTTTATTTTCGATTTCGCACAAATAAATAATTACTTCACTGGTCTCTGTGGTTCGACCCTATTCACCATTTTACTCGTTTAAGTGTTCTAGAGTAGGAATTTATTTTTGCTGGTTTGACACGCCATCAAAGGTTTCACTCAAAACTTAGGATGATGCGTTCCGTTATCTGACGAACTTTGGGGAGTTTTCACCAGACTCTCGCTCGCCTGGAGACTGGGCTTCCGTCGATTAGAACTAAAAGTGGATTCGCTCGCGGTGCACAAGATTATCTCTTCCTTGGACACCCGCTCCATGGTGCTCAACCCCATCGTAATAGGTATCCACAAACTATTCCCACATAACTGAACTGCCGCTCATCAACATGTCTACCGAGAGAGCAACATATGTATAGACTGACTTACCACTCAAGCCATTCATTCCGACATTAATATAACATATTTTGATACTACACCTATCGATTGCCAACGTATCCTACTCAAGAATATGTTGGAGATCTGTTTCCCAAGACTTGTTTTATAATCTGTCGGGTATTTTATTGCGATAGTTTCCCTTTAATCCAAAAAAATAAAGATCAAGGCTTTGCATTTGTCAAGCCTCATTGCGCAAACTCCTAATTTATTCAATCACTTCGAATTAATCTTTTTCACATTTAAAAAAAAAAACAGAAATCGAATACATTTTTTCAGCCGTATAACCAAACTAAAGAGAAACTCCAAAATATGGAATCAGAAATCAAATTTTCAAATTTACTGGGAAAAATTTTATACACTGATGAACTGAATTCATGATTTTGTGGAATGCTAATCCCATGCGCTAGGCACTCCTTGACTGTACCCTCCACCATATACGCTAGGAACACCGTAACTACTAGTTACACCATATCCACCGGTAAAATTGCCACCGCCATACTGATCCATTCCCTTACCAAAAGAACGCTCCCTTCTAAAATCACTACCACCAAAACGGCTTCCATAAGACCGCCTATTCTTACCTCCACTATATGAAGCACGTGAAGCAAAATGAGTTAGCCAAGCAGGTACTTCCTGGTTTGCTTCTTGCATTAGGTCAGCTAGAGACCTTGCCAATGACATATTGTTCTCATTAAAGAAAGCTGTCGCCAGCCCTGTCTTCCCAGCACGCCCTGTTCGTCCTATCCTATGAACATAATCATCAATGTCGTTGGGTAGATCAAAATTAACCACATGAGCCACATGAGGAATATCAAGACCACGAGCTGCAACATCTGTAGCTACTAAAATCGGCGTCCTCCCACTCTTAAATGATCTCAGAGCCATTTCTCTTTCCTGCATGCAAACTTGAAACAGTAAGTAACCACCCACGAGTTAAGGTCACTGAGCTCTAGTTGATTGTTCTTTTTCTGTTCCATCTCTACTACAGAACCAAACATGAGAGCTTCTTCCAATCCAATTCCTCAATAAATTATAAAAAATTTTCAAAAAAATAAGAACATATATATACAGTAAATCCTGTCAAAAAGAAGTTATGGCAACAAAAAAATTCAGAACAAGCATATGGGAAAAACTACAGGAATTAAGATCAGGCAAAGCAACATTTTCATTTTCTATGTTTTACATCACATGTCAATTTATTGTGCAATAACACAGACTAGTCACCATTTTTCCCCTTGCAATAAACTCGGTGCATATGATTAGACCCATGAGACGCAAAGAAATCCCATCTTAAGACCCCCCACTTAAGCTCAATAAAGATGCAGGATACCATATCAAAGAACATGTAGAATGAATGGCATACTTCGATGTTAAGAAATTCAATCATCACTGACCTGCTGTGTTCTATCGCCATGAATTGTTGTTGCAGGAAACCCATTATTATACAACCAATTCTCCAACGAGTCAGCTCCCTTCTTTGTCTCCACAAAAACTAATGTCAAAGTTTGCTGCAAATTCAAGAAGTATTGTTGGTATATAGATATTAAGATAGACCCATCAAAAGATACTTCAACAATATCCACACATCTCTTGTTTACTATCACCCCTGTCCATAACCTCCCGACCACATTTTTATCCCTTATTCACTCTGATCGTTTAAGCATTAACAATAGTTTACTCCTTTATTTTTCCACCCTTTAACAGCATAATAATTTTTAAAAAACACATGTTATCAACTCTAAGATCAAGTTGGAAATCAAAGGGCAATAAAACTGGGGCGGCTGAACCATGTCACAAAGAAACCATCTTGAAGGCTGACTGCTCAAGGCCTCCGATAACATAGCAAGATCAAGAAAAGTTATTCTTGTTACCTTCCCATTAGGTTCAGTTTCTCTCTGCGCATGAAGAAGGTCCATGAGATGGCTTCTCTTGTCAGACTCATGAACATATTCAACTCTTTGAAGAATTAAATCAGTACTTGAACCAACTCTTCCAACAGCCAAAAATATATAATTTGAGAGAAAATCAGACGCAAGTCTCTGCAGGTCAAGCATAATGGTGTAAGATTGTCATATACAATTTCAAATACAACTCTTCAATAGAGCCAAGTTATCACTCTTGGATGAAGAAATGGTGACAAGTATAAGTTTATATGATTACTCGAAGAATGTAACTGTTAATTTCCAAAAACAAGAAATAGCCAGTGGTACAATTTACAGCCAATTTACATCCAATAACAATTAGTGTTATTATAGCAATAAAATGTATTATAGCCCATGACAACTTCAAAAACCTCAGATGCATAACATTATCAGCCACATACTAGAAATATAAAGCAGAAGGCGTTAATGAATTCAATTGCAAAGGCCACAGATTTGAAATAAGAATATTAACTGCAAAACACCAGGAATAGTACAAAAACTTATATAGACCTGTATTTCTCTTGGAAAAGTGGCACTAAACAGCATAGTTTGTCTCCGCCCTGCAGGGGGCATGTCCATCTGTTCTACTATCTTTCTAATCTGAGGTTCAAAACCCATATCCAACATTCTATCTGCCTCATCAAGTGCCAAATATTTTATCAACTGCAATGACACTCTAGCCCTCTCCAGCAAATCCACCAATCGTCCTGGTGTCGCCACAAGAATATCAACTCCTCTTTCAAGTTCCCTTAACTGACCATGTAATAAAGAACTTCTCAACCATTGCAGTAGGCAAAAACAGCTTGCATGGAAATAACTTAAAAAATTAAAGCTACAAAATACAAATAATTATCAAAAGAAAGTGAACAGAATTTGGTTATGAATCCTCAGAAGAGTCAATGAGGGTAGCATTTGACTTCTGTAGAATGAAAACATGCCATAATGATATTTGTGAAAGTGCATGAATAAGCTAAACACTATACGCCATGAATATATTACATATATAAGAGGGTAGAACAAGAGGTAATTACAAATAGGACCTTACACCATATGCATATTATACAAACTAATACTCTCAATAATACTAAAGCCATCAATAGAATGTAGAAAGAAAAGGACTAGGGTAGCTTGGTAGTTTCTGTCAAATGAGCTGATTAATGCATCCATATCAGCTGGTAAAGAGCCAAAAAGAAACAAATTGATGTAAATACATTGAATTGGAAGGAAAAAGGAACAATGTGCAAAATTAATTAAACCTATAGCATCCCTTATTAGTCCAACGCAAGCAGATATACATAGATATACAAACAATATATGCCCCAGAAACCCCTTCCCTGAAAGCAGATCTTCATAGTGGACACTTCATTTATCATATACATCTATAATAAAACATGTGATGGGAATGTGAAGAGTGGTGACGAGATAACAATCAAATAACTGCCAAATATCTGTACAAACACTGAAAGACTACAAAAAGTGAACTAAACCTGTTGGTTGACCGGTGCCCCTCCATAGGCAACTGCCACCTTGACGCCAGTTTGATAAGAAAATTTTCTAGCTTCATCATGTATCTACAATCACATTGCAAGGAAGTTTATAGTGCTGGTTAAATAAAAATATATATATACCAGACAAGTAATATGAATAGCTTGAAGTAAAACACACCTGAGAAGAGAGCTCTCTTGTAGGAGAAAGAATTAGAGCAAGTGGATAGACAGTTCTTGCTTCACGTGGTCTCTGGACATATTGCTCCCTCATAATTCCACTGATAATTGGAAAGCAAAACGCAGCTGTCTTCCCAGATCCTGTCTGGGCACAGGCCATCAAGTCACGCCGTCCAAGCAATATTGGGATTGCATAACGCTGAACTGGAGTTGGCTTCACATACTTGCACCTCCTAATATTGTGATTCATTTCCTCACCTAAATCTATTTCTGCAAAGGTATTAACAGGTGGTGGAATATTGTCCCCATTTGTCTCAACTGGTATATCCTCATACGCATCAAAATTAATGCCAGTATTTTCTTGGTCAGCAAAGGCGGACTCCACATCTTTGTCCTCACTAAATGGATTAACTTCTCGTTCTTTTCCACAGTTCCAGCCACCACTTCTATTATTCCAACTACCACCACCAGCTCTACCACTGTAACCAGATCCTTGACGTCCAAAATCAGGTTTAGTGCCAGCACCCCAACGGGAACCACCTTGAGGGCCACTATAACCTAACCGATCATTGCTCAGCAAAGGAGCAGCAGGTGATGATGTGGGAGGATCAGATGAAGGTTGACGGTTACGGAGGTGTGGAGGAACATAAGTAGGACGAGTTGGACGCTGTGTGCCATTATTATCCGAGGCCGTATTCTCAGATGCAGAGTTTTCCACAGAATCTGCCCATGAAGTTCTCATAATTTGATTCCACAATGTAAATCTATAAACTGGAGTTAGAAAAATTCCAAAGGATACAAGTGCTCCAACGCCAATGTGAAACCAATGCAGCTTTGCTCTATTCAATTCACAGATCAAAACTCCTGGTCAACAACCTACAACGGAAGCCAAATCAGACCTAAAACTAATGAATTACAGCTAAAATCACCAAAAGAATAGATAGCACAAAACCCAAATGCACATTGAACTACCCACCTGAAGAAGCCGTAAAACAAATAAAAAGACTTTAGTTTGACTAGAAACAATCGAAATGTAACATCTTGATAAAACCAAGCCAAAAATGATGCAAAAATGAAATTGTAAAAAGGATGCAATGGACGAGCTAGAATCACTAATCTGATAGCAAAAACAAAAGAAAAAGTTCAGCTAAAAGTCCTCAAAAAATTTTAGAAAGAACAATTGGCAAACAATAGGTTACCTTGAAGCACAGATAACATTCCAGCATATACGAACATACGCATGTATGATACACATAAAGACAGAGAGGGAAGAAAAAGAGAGAAACCTGAGGGATGATAATGGTGAAAAAGAAACCCTAGCTAAAAATTCGGGTTCGGACACGAAGCTAAAGCATCGGTTTTTAGATACGATAAACAAGAGCAGAAGAGAGAGAAGTAAATATCAATTCTCTTCTTCTGACTTAAAAAGACTTTCAAGAGAGAGAGAGAGCGTGGACCGTAGGAATCAAGGGAGTGGCGTTGAAAGTGTTTGCTGTTTGCTTTGCTTTTGCTTCAACAAATCCTATTTCAGTTCGAACCTTAATATTATTCTTCTAATTTAATGAATTGTAATAGTTGTCTTAACTAGTTTTGCTATTAATAAATTTTCGGAAAAGAAATTTAAACTTTCGTCAAGTTGAAAGAAAAAGATGTGAATTTTATATTTTCGACCTTCCTAATCTGCAATACAAATTATCATTTACTCCGTGTCAGGATTCTTTATTTTTTTTTATTATTATCATATATTATTAAATTTAAGCTATTTATTTATATAAATTTTATTATATTCTATTAAATTTTAATTATTTACTTATATAAGTCTTACATAAATAAATGGTTGAGATTTAATAACGTAAAGTAGGGATTGACAAAATGGACAAAAAAAATTCGTCTTCATTTACTCCGTCAAAAACTTTAACTAATACTTCTGACGTCAATCTTTGTTAACGGATGACTAAGGAGACGAGAAAAGTTTCAACATTTTGTCAAGTTTTATAATTCTAATACATGGTCATTTAGTCAAATTCTAGTAGTCATTCATTAATGGGGATTGAGGTTAAGGGTGGCGAAAATAGTTAAATCAATTCCTGATGGTGATGTTTTCCTTATAACAGTAGTGGTTTAACTGAAATATTCTACCAAATTCCTAATTAAAGAATTCTACTAGAGTTTTAAAAGAAATATAAATAGTAGTTAGGGTCATGATTAAACTAACAAGTTAGTGTTCCAATTCAAATAATTTTAGTAGTTAGTTTTTCAGCAAAAGTAGGAAATCTTGTTATACTCGCAGTTAAATTTGAAAATGTTTGATTTTCACCCCATATGAGTGACAAATTTCATTAAAATTACTTTTAATAAGAATGGTGAGTAATATAGCCTTATTCTTCATTGAACTTCAGGATTTGTCAACGAATTTCTTCTCCATAACATTCAAAAAATCACTTATGAACTTTGTAATTGCATTTTCATAATAAAAAGGTCTAGACTTTTAGATTTTGAATTACCTATATTAGCTTCATTTTCTTTCGTGAGTTTTAAGGTTTTTAACCTAATGTGTTTGCATCAACTTTGAATGTAATAAAAAGAGTTAAAGGCACATATAAAACTTTTTTTAAAATTGCCTTAAATTTTGAGTCATTAGGAAAAAGTCTAGAATTTCAAAATTTTTTCTATTAGTTTCACCTAAAATAATGATGGAATAATAGATTTATTAAATGAAAATATTAATAAACTAATAAAATAAAGATGAGGTGGCATACCCATTTTTGGACCTCATCTAAACCACTTCTTTTGTAGGAATCAACCCAAAATAGTATAATTCAAATTAAAAAAAAGTTAGATAAAAATCAGTTAGATATGTTGGAATTCCTTCAACCTCTACCAACATTATCTTAATGTTTCAAAGAGAGATATGTATTGTGACTGTCTAGTGAAGAGAAGAATATTTCTAGTTTTCCTAACATTTTTTCACCCCTTGGAGAAGTAATCTAAAGACAATCGCTTTTAGCACTTATTGTACAAATTTTTATGATTAATAAAAGCCATTTTTGTTAATTTGATGTTCATGTTCTTTATGAATTGATAATGATCTTAAATCGAATTAATGAAGTCCTTGATACATTATATAGCATGAAGGAAGTCATGATAATGAGATTCCTATCATGTGTAATTATGTTCGTATCTAAATTATCGATAGTAATAGGATTAATGAGACCAGACATTATTAATTTGAACAGATTAGCACATGTTATACTCCTTGATTAGATCAAGCAGTGGATCTCATAAGTTGTAATTATAAGTTGTTTAGAGTTAACATGTGGATGCTTACTAAGAGTAGAAAGTACATTGGATGACCTGTCATAAGACAATTATATGGATAATCTATTCTAGTGTCAATGATAGTCTCATCATAGCAATAATGCAAATATCCTTTATTTAAAGTGCTTAAGGATATCTTAGATACTGATCCTATACTTTGGCTCCATTCTTCATTGTCTCTCAGAGGTTGCTTATAAGGTGGTGATTGGGTACAAATTGAGGTATGCGAAAGTAATTGAGTAGCTAATAAAGGATTCACCACTCCTAATAGAAGGAAATGATACCCATGGTCTCTTGTCAGGGTCATTATTTGAGAATCTTTAGCCAGAGAGGAAATGTCATGAAGATAGTCTTCAGTAACATATCCAATTGAGTAATGAGCTTTGGAGACAAGAACTAACATCATTTGGGTTAGATGTAACGTAGTCAGTCTAGTAGGAGTTGACATTTTAATATGCTCTGAACCAAGTGTAGTATAGATGGTTAAAGGACGAATTGCATGGGAACATTTTCTATAGAAAGGTTCATAGTCAATCCACTAACTTCCGGTCAATTGAGGGTTATGATGTATTGCTAGACACCGCTCATGACTTGCTTGAATTAACTGTTAATTCAAATGGCTAATATAACCTGGAACTTAATGGGTCACATGCATTGGAGATGCGAAGAATAAGTAAAATGGGCTTGGATAGTGATTCAAGATATGAGAGAATGTTTTAGGATTATATCGCAATATGATCGTGATAAGAAACGTTGCAAAGGATTGAAAGAAAGCAGGTGTTGCATGGCTGCCAGCTTGGAAATTTTCCAAATTTCCAATAAATGTTTCAAGAGAACCATTATTCCTTCATTCATGATGGGGTTTAGAGGAGGCTAAAAGTTGACAGAAACTCACTCATTTCTGTGCATAGTATTGTAAGAAAACTAGTGAGAAATGTGAAGAATTCATCTTACACACACTTATTCTCAAAACTATACTCTCAAGAAGATACATCAAAGTTAGCACTTTGTGTGAGTTCTAACTATTCTTCCTAAGAGGTTTCAGGCTTTGCTCTTTATGTGGATATCATTAGAGATGTCCTCCTTTGGTCGTTGTGGTTTACGACAACCTGAAGAGGTGAAGATAACGAAGAACAAAGGAGTTTGTAAGGTACACATCTTAAGTTCATTTTTTTCTACATTTAATAACATATGTTTGATTTTGTATTTTTTGGGTTTCATTTTTGTTGTTGCGTATTTTCTAATTTGTGATGCATAATCGAAACCCAACACAACCAACGTACTATCACCACCTATGATGAAAGTTTGTGATTGTAAGATATCACCATCTTATTTGTCGCACCTTATAACTATCTTCTAAGTTCTAATTTACTTATTTGTTCACTTCTTTATAAAGTCATTTACTTATGTTTTATGTTATTATCAATGCATAAAATTATACTAATTTATTAAAACAAAAATTTGAGCCATACTAGAGATTGGAACTTGTTCTTGAAAGTTTATCTTATAAAGATATTAATTGATCTGATATCAACTATCACGTAAACAAGAACTATAAGAAGAAAATAAGCAAAGTAGTAACCTTAAAATTTATATGGTTCAATTAATATGTGACCTCATCTATAGGAAAGCAGATATATTTGTTTTATTGATGTGAGAAGAACAATATAAGGAAAGTATGACAACAACCATAACCTTACGAAACTCTTATTCGGCTATTTATGGATTTGGTCCACATGTAAAAAGTCTAAGTATAGTGAAATTTTATTTTTACAAAAGCCTAAGGCAAGTTAAATTCTATTTTGCAGAAGTCTAAGGTTACTGAATGTATATTTTGTCATGCCCTTAAAAATTATGCCATGAGTCCAGAGTTGACCCACTATCAACATAGATGATAATTAGTTATGACTTAGAAATCTCTTTGGCTAGTATGAGACCCACATCGATCTTATGTTCCTGTATGTCAATAGTTAGCTTCTATAATTTTATTATTCACCAAAATTCAAGACATATCTCACAATTCTCCAACATCTAACCAATAAATACTCATTTTTCATATAGGCTCCTAAGGGCTTCAAGCTATGTGAATTTCCACAAAATCCAAACTACGCCTAAACTTTTTTGCTTATAATGACTTTCAATATGTTAACTACATACTTTAAAGTGTGAACTTTTTCAACAAGATCTGAATAAATGCAATTTATTTTTCAATCTTATGAAACCTCACATCATTTATTATAATACCTATTCATCTTTCTTTCTCTTAACTTTCCCTAGTCCCCTAAAAGATAGTTGCATTTGCATCATTGATGGTAATATCATATACGATCGAGTCTTCCCAACCTTATCTCCTTGGCCACTTAATATTCTATCTCACTTTATCCTTGGTTATTCGTGATGATGTTTTCTTCCTAGAATTGTTCTAACTCTTGAACTAGAATTTTCAACCCTTTTAGTATCTATTTTAGGTTGTTCTAGTACCACTTATACCATATTTGAACCAGTAATGCTCATTTTTTACTTTGGCATATCCTTTCTATATATTTCCTCAACATATATTATTACCCAAATATTACATTCTTGAAAGTTATCTCAAATTTTATATATTGCACGAAACTTATAGAAGTGTACCTTCACATGTTTGCCATCTTGCAATAAGCTTCTCTTATAAAGTTTTGTCATCTTTTCCTGACTAAGATGACTCAGCTACAAGTGTTATATTTTGATACTATCATGCTTGAAAGTTAACCTAAACTTTTTACCTAGCGAACAAAAATTACAAAAGTCTACCTTCTCATATTTGCCACCCTTTAATAAGCTTGCTTTATGAAGTTCTTTCATCTCTCGCTCACTAAAATGACCTAACTACAAATGCCATATAATGGTCCTATCTCCATCGGTTTCATTATTGTCTTTCCCATTAAGATATATATATGTCATACTGTAAATTTTCTTGCATCATAGTCAGTGTACCTCTTACCACCTTAAACTTCCTGTCGTCATAAAAAAAATTATGTCGTTGATTATTAAAAGTATTAATAGAAATTAGATTTTTCTAAAGCTTAAGAATATACCAAATATTTAATGTTTTAATAATTCCATTATGCATTTTAACATATACTGAACCTCTATCTTTGATAACATGATCTTCAACATCATCCATTCTGACAATACCATTCCACTCTTTAAAAAAACAGAATCAGTCCTTATTAAAAAGTTATATGATATTATTCACTAGTGTCTATTATCAACTAATTTTTGAAATCGGGTTTTGGAATGGAAAAATAGTTCAATGCTAGGTGATAAGATGTTATTTGATTATGTTAACTGAACTTATCTCCTTTTTTTATATTTTGGTACTTAAATAGGAAAATTAATATTTGTTTTGTTTTAAGAGGTAACAAGTAAAGATTGCATCAAATTGGAGCATTATTGGTCAAAATCATCAATTTTGGACAAAGTGAACATATTAGTGCAGTAGATAAAGTGACATTACCCTAATATCGTATTCACCTCAAGAGTTTGAATTCAATTAAGAGATTTATTTCCAGCCTATTATTTAGGGATCTAGATTTCTTTAGATAGGAATCTTGTCAAGATAAGATGAGGCTAAGTTTTGAGTAAAAATAAAAGGGAAAAACATGTCTATAACTTCTGCACGTTATTCTATTAAAATAGAAAGAAAAAACACGTCCACAACTTTTACACATTATTTAATTAGAATAGAAGGGAAAAACAAGTCTATAACTTCTACACATTATTCTATTTAATTTCTTTATAGTTTCTCTTCATCTTTCATCCCCTCTTCTATTTCTGGTGTTAGAACTAAAGCCATGTATGGCTAAATCCAAATATTATGATTCAATATATTCAAAACTCTAGTTGATGTTGATTATTTAATAGCTATCCATGAATTCAATGAACTGAAATTGTCATAAAGTATTGGTACAAGTAGCAAATAGGTTATTTATGAATTTGTATATTTAACTTATGATAAATAAGAAAACTAAATTGAATAGTTGTAGTTATTTCAATTATTTAATTTAGTGTTTAGTCTTTTTCAATAAGCTTATTATTATCATTTACTTGATATGGGATGATATCATAACCAACCAATTTATGGTAAGTTTTGAATTGAATGTTAGGCTTGAACTATTTTTGTAGCATCCCACTCCCTCAAGACCCGAACCCGACATTGTGGGTGATATCCGGGCCCGTGCCTCACGAGGATGGTATGCTAGAGTAGTCGGATATAGTAAAAAACTTCGTATAACATTTTTTTTGAATAAGAATATATGCGTGAAAATCATAAAATAATTTGGGCCCGCTTTAATAGTATTTTCAGTCATAATAAAACACTCAACAGTATTTAGCCATTTAATATACCACAAT
>JANZLX010000005.1:33123548-33143700 GCA_025531955.1 Erythroxylum orinocense
CACTTATTCTAATGTCAAAACACTTCATAACCACTCAAACATCAAGTTCATCACACCAACATTCTCAAATCTTAACTTAATTGGATCATCAAAACCTCAAATTCCAATCAATCATCAAAGCTATCACATACACAAACTATATACAACATTCAAACTTGTAACCTTCATATCTCTCCATTTCGACATCCAAAAATCACAAACTTCATATCGTTGGAAAGCTAGAGAAATCTTCTACAACTTCTAAAAAGACAAATTTTATCAATTCTACCTAGATTTTTTCAGAATTTCACTTACACTCAGAACACACTTCTACCCTTATGATAATGTGAAAATAGCAATGTAAAGATTTGCAAAGGCATAAACAACCATAATACATTTGTATCTCATTTGCATCAAAAAAAAATTCAGCTAATGATAATCTAGTGTGTTAATGATATTCATTGAGTGAAAAAAAACCCAGGAAGAAGATTTTAGGGATGCCCCAAATATCATGTAAGTTTATTTTTGGTAAGTTAAAATTGTTTGTATATATGTTTAATGTTTTCCTAATAATTATTAATTATCTTTCAGGTTGGAATATGTGATTTTTTTTAGTGGTACAATGAAAAATTTAGCAAGATGGCTATTGAAGTAATTCGTAACCTGAAGAAAGAAGTAGATGGTTTAAAGTAGGAGGCTCAACGAAGCATAATTAAATCAAGTTCAACGTTCAAAATTAAGGAGCAAATATAGCTCATGAAAGAAGACATCGTTTTGCTGACAAAAGATAAATTTGAGTTTAAATTTGTCGTACCGATTATTGTAGGTGTTTTTTTTTACTTATGATGAGTTTGATAATATGGTTTTTGTGGACAAGTAGAACTAAATTGTACTCTTTATTAAAAACTTGAGTTATAAAGAAAGAAAAGTCCTTATTTGAACTAATATATCTTACACCATATTTTTCTTCATTGTTTTGTTATTCATGAAGTTGATTTAATGATGCGTAATTAATAGTTGTTAAACTCATGAACAATTAATTGTTCATATGACCTCTTTATGAACCATTAAATACAAAAGTGATATCACAATAAACAATTAGAGCAGCATGTACAATTGTGATTATATAACAATATATAATTGGAGCAGTAAATATAAATTGGATAATATAAGTAAGGTGATTACATCAAAATGCATTTATATACAAAAGTTATGTTATCTATTCGTCCATATAGACAACATTAATGTAAAGTCTATGAGTCAACCTCATTGCTTCCCTCGTTTGCACTTGACTGAGAAGGTTAATTACGTACTGGTTGATTGATTGACAATATTTGCCTCATTGCTTTAGTTTGTAACTGTTAAGAAGTTATGCTAGGTTGTCCTTTGTACCTCATAACTTTTAGTTCAAAAGACAATTTGAATGAACGTGGATTAACTTCTCCAAACATTCGCTTACAACTATGCAAAGAGCTACCAACATACAAACAAACATGTCGTTAACAATATTTAATCTTGAAAGTAATCAATAATGGTATTTATGTAAACATACTCACAATATTGCTTTGTTGACTTGCTACAACAATATATTCAACTTGTGAGGAGACATCAGGGATGACCTAATGAATATGAATCAAAGATTGTCATAAATGATCATTAGATATATGAAGCAATATATAGTAATCAAAGAATGTGTCATATCTAAGGAGATTGCTGCGTTGGTTGAGTTGATCCTTAATTGGTACATTTTTTGGCATTGTGACCAATATTGCCACATTTTACATATTTTTGTACTTGAACCTTTCCAGTAGATTTGCTTGGATTTTTCAACTTAATAGGCTCCTTTACTCCTCTCATTTTAGCAATTTTAGGTTTTCTTGGCATAAATCTTTTTCTTGGGAGGTTTATTAGTTCTGCATCAACTATATGCTAGAAAATTAGACCTCTAATAGGTTGCAACACATGCTCATACAGTGCCATAAATTTGGACATCTTGTAGCACTCATCCACATATGCCTTTGGCTATTATTTCAAACGGTGAATGGCACTTATAGCATGCTTGTAAGGATATCCATATAGGTCCCACGCTTGACAACTACATGATTGGTGTCTACCAATCCTCACAATATGCTTGGCATCACCTTTGGAAACTTCATACACTCCATCACCATTCCAAACAATTCTCCACTACATAGCATCTTTCTTATTCTTCTTTAATTTCTTTATAACCTTGGGTGCAACTTCTAACTTCCAGCCATGTACAGGTTGTCTCCTATCTGCATGCCTCATCATCACCATGATTCTAATTATTTCTAGCATGCTTATAATTGGCCTATCTCTAGCCGGTAAGATCCATCATTGAATGTTTCACTATGTTGTTATTAACAATTGAACATTTGGATTCAAAAGACTGGTAACATCTTGCCCATCTCTTCTTTGGATATTCGAGCAATGATGATGCACATCTAGGGGTGATTTTGTCCAATATTTTCAATTGCTCATTCAAATCTTCTGCTTAGATTGACCAAGTACAATTCCAAAAATACTTTTGCAAATCTTTTCCCTTCCAATTCATATGACAATTATGGTATATGTGCCTAGCACACATCCAATAAGTGGCATATGGTATTGTCTCTTCCACTGCTCTAATCAATCATCTCTTCCACTACTCTAATCAATTCCTATAACAATAGAATATATTAACATGAAATTGATACAACATCTAACCATTAATCAATGAATACAAAATACCTTTTGCATATCTGATATTATTGTTAATTCTTTAGCACTACCCAACTCCAAGTCCAAAGCTAACAAATTTATAAACCAGGTCTAAGAACTAGTGTTCTGTACCTCGACAATAGCCCAAGCCAATAGATACATACCTTCATCACCATCCCTCCTAACTGCACTCATTAGTTGACCTTGGAATTCAATCTTCAAAAAACAACCATTAATACCAAAACTTGGCCTCAAATACCTTCATCCTCTTTACATTGCATCAAAGCATATGTATAATCTTTCGAGCTATAGAAAATAGATAAAGATGTGTGAATAAATGAATAAATGTCATAAATAAGTATATGTTACAATTATCATTCTCAATAATATGTAAAACCTAATTTTGCATACTTATAACAAACTAGTTTCTTCATTTCTACCTAGCTTTAACTCAATTGTTGATCCAGGATTATTAATCCTCAACTTATGAACGTATCCTTGTAGCTTCACATATTCATTCACATATCATTTACCCTTTCTTTTCTCAATCTCCTTTTAGCAGCTGTACATATACTTGAGTTGACATATATATTGAGATTTTCTAGACTTTCTTTAACCATCATCGTCGTCAAGATATTAGGCTTCTCAAGTATTTTGTCCTTAAAATGTCTCATTAGCGAAATCCAATTTTGGTTTATTGGTCGTAAAACACCTATGCTCATCATTGTATGTCACCACTTTAAAGCATCATTTATGCTTGTCACAAATTACATACAACTCCCATGGGCATCCCTCAATACATCTCACTCTCATCCTATGTCTTTCACTTTTTTTAAACTTCACATTATAGACTATATGTACTGTGTAATCCGCAACAAACTATTTGAATTCTTTTGCAGAGCCAAATTCCATCCCCAATCTCCAATTTGGTTCAACATCGGATGGACTATGCCTAATACGACTACTTGATCTTTGTAATAGTTCACCAGGCTCTTCTTCACTAGGATATTGATTAATACTAATAAAACTATCAAAATATATCAATTTAATCTCCGCAGGTTGATGGTCATCAGGAATCTCAACTTGTATAAAACCCTTGTCATGCTCGTCATCATCCACCTCTTTATCAACTCCTAAACCAACACCTTCAGTAGCTCCACAACTTCCCTCCTTACCCTCCCTATCTCCATCCTCTCCTCCAGACATTAGCAATATGCTGGTAAAAATGATGGGGTGTCTAACATATAAGTTACAATCAAATTAATGAGCCTTAGAGAACTTTCATTTAATTTAATCAACCTCAAAGACCCATTAAACTCAAAACTGGGTACTTTGTAATATGCCTTATTGACTTAAAGGTATCCTAACTCTTTCCTTATCTCACAGGTTTACCTATAGGTAACAAAATCCAGGTCTACTTTATAAAAAATAGTTGATTCCCTATCAACATATTTCAACTCTGGCTCTACAACAAATTTTCCACCATAAAATAACTTTATACTTCCAAATTCGGCCATCATACATCTACTTACAACAAATATATAAAGACTAGTGTGTCACCAAAAAGCATAGATTTATACGATATTATCAGCACTATAATAAATACTACATGCATAATTATACAATTAGAGGATAACATAAGCAATTAAACATTTCAAATTTGATAAAATAATCCCAATAAGCTTAAACTAATAATCATACATCATAAATACATTTAAAATACTATAAATCATGCATCGTAACATTATACTAATACATTATCAACAACTTATTTCCATTCTAATTCATCTTTTTATTATCAATATTAGCTTATGCATCATAAATTGTCGTAAACTACACTTATATTCTCTACTCATCTATAAAACATTACACTTACTCTATACAACATGTCAAATCTAAAGTCAAAACTTAAAAATATATGGTCAAATTATGAGTTTTCATAAACTTCAAAACTCGCAATGCAAAGTAGCAACTTATTGATTATAATACTGTTTCGTATTGATAGGCTTGCATAGTTGAGAAATACAATAAATATTCAGGTCTTAGTATAATATACATCTCATTCAACTTCTACAAATAAGTTTACTTTATAATTGAACATTCAGATTATTAAACATCTAAAATTAAAGATATAAGTATATTACATGTAAATTGCAATTTTATCAGCTAAAATTAAGGGTACAACTTATAAAATCTTATTATGTAATCAATTTTGACTTTAAAGGATTTAAACTGAAATTGGATTAATGATTTTGTAAGGAATTAATAGGGAGATATGATTTCGTAAGCAGTTAACAAAGGAGAAATTGGATTAATGATTTTCTAAGCAATGGATTAAATATAGTTGTAGAGGCAGAAATTGGCTTGATAACATCATCAATTTCCATAGACCACATTTATTATTCCAAGTTAGTTGGGTGAAAGTTTGACTGAAATGTGGAAAACAGACGAAACTGTATCATAGAACATCAACACATTCACTACCAATTTTCAGTCTTCGCATACATACGAAACCACAGCTAACATCCAACACCTCAACAAGCCTAGGGGACCATAGCATACAATCATAAACAAACAAGAACACAAATAAGTAGATTTAGGGGACCAAACATTTAAAAACATAAAACCCAAACAATAATGGACCTACCACAATGAAATGTCGACTTCTTGTTTAGACAACCGAAGTGTGTGTGAGTTGAGTTGCTTCTAACGTTGGTGTGTGCGACAATAACAAATAATTATGTTGTAACTAAAATTGTTTGAGGGATTATATAATTGAAGAAGATAGGAGATTTGGCATATTAGGGATGTTTGTAGGAAGAGGGAAGAAGCACATGCAGTGTCTAACTGGAAGTTCAAAATGATGCGTCTCCATGTTATATTTAACTTCAAAAACTAAGCGAGGAGCACTACATTTAACAACAAACCGCAACGTCTCCTCCACTTCACAAGCCACCCAAAACGCAACGTTTAACTAGATGTGGGACCTACCTCCAATTCAACGATTATATCACCCAAAATGATGCATTCAAGCTAGAGGTAGGACCCAATTCCACCAAAAAATATTCAAATTAGCTTCTAATGGGTCCCACAACTAAAAGATTTAAAAAACATGTCAGCAATTTTTTTTGCCACATTAGCAGATAACTGATAATACCCTAACACTGCTGCTAGTGGTCAGGGTTCAATTTAAACGTTTTCAAAATGTTATGGTTCATTTTGAACATTTTAAGAATGTTAGAGTTTAATTTGAACACCATAAAACATTAGGATACATTTTGTACACTAGTCTAAACGTTATGGTTCATTTAGTCCTTTTGGCCAATATAAAAATGTGATGTTAACGAGAAATTTAACGTGAGTTATTTTTGTAATAAATTAAAAGTTTAGATATTTTAACCTTTATTTAGAATACCATACCATACGATACCAATTGGTATTGCACACAAAAAAAATTATATTGAAAGAATTATTGATCAATACTGACCAGTAACTAGAATACTAGGCAAATATTGGACATAATTTTAAATTAAAAAAGGATTAAATTGAAAGAACTTAAAATTTGTCCTATATAAAACAATAATTACTTATACATAAAAACAAATATGATAAAATTTTCTATAATTTATTTAATAAATAATAAAATATAAATAAGAATGTATTAAATAAATTTTCATGTCATTTGGCTAATACAAAATGATTATAGATTACATAACTAAATATGTTAGTTTAATACAATCATATTTAATGTTTTTTAAAATTTTATATTTTATATTGATAATGTATATAGTTTCTAACATATACATTTGAAAATATTATAATAAATTGAAATTAAATTTATTTTAATTTACAAAAATATTTGAAAATAATATTAATAAAAATAAAGAAGTATTTATTATATCAAATTTATATTCTTATGATTTATTAAGATATGATTGAAATAAAGATAAAAATTGTATAACATAATGTATCGAGATATTATTTTATAATTTTATAAAATTTATAAATTATTTTATAATTTTAAAAATTATAGAAATGGTGCTTAATATTAACCAATAATAATATCATACCGTACTAAAACTAAATTTAATATCAAATTTGGTGCTTTATATATGATATTGATTTTAGCATTACTTTAAATTTGATTTAATATTAAAAAGTTGAGAATATTTTGAGATATTTTTATAATTTATCCTTAATTTTATAATTTGAGTGACTTGACAAAAATGGTCTGGACTTAAGTGCGAGGACATAAATAAATCCTTTTTCAAAATAAAACGAAAACTCCAGTTTTTTCTTAGCCAACTTATCTCACGCGCTCACTCCGTCACGCGCTCTCTCCATTTATCACTTTTATAGCACAAGCCTAACTGCGAAGAGCACTAATTCCAATTCGCTTATAGGGTTAGGGTTGCCCCTAATCCCGTATCCAATTATTCTCTTCAATTCGAGAGTAGACTAGCGTCAATCACGATGGGCGCGAGCTCGTTATCTTCGGATTCAGCCTTCGATCTCGACGAAAACATCGCCCAGCTCATGCAATGCAAGCCACTCTCGGAGCCTCAGGTTTGATTTGATTATTACCGTATTTGGTTTCAGATAACTGTGGATAGGCAATGGGAACGGTGTGGTAGATTCTTATTGTTGTGGGCAAATTTGGTTCAGCTTATTGAATTATAATAATCGATTATACTTCTTTTATTTTTTCACAATCTGTTAAAAGATGTAGGGGGATGAATCGTGGGACTTCAATTTTTTAACGTTTTATTTTGATTATCTTTTAGTGAATTTTCGGAAAGGTTCCTAATTTTCTGGTTTTAGGCTTGATTTGATTGTAATTCTTTTTATATGGCATCAATTCATTTAAGTCCCTATTGTCCACATCATCTAGACTTTGCTTGGGCAGAAAACGGTGATGGAAAATCGAGCGTCTTTAAGTAATCATCTGTAGTTGATCATGAGGGATATTCTATAGTTATGTTCTCTGTCAATGTTTATATTCCCCGTTTGTGATTGCAGGTGTGTGCTATTTTTAAGAATGACGCAGTTGTGTGTTTGCACTCAAACACATAATCTTTGCATTTAGAATGATGTGGCTTATGGTTTGTAATTTTTTTTACATGTAGGTCAGAGCATTATGTGAGAAGGCTAAGGAGATCCTGATGGAAGAAAGCAACGTGCAGGTATAGTTTCTTACCTTCATTTGAGGATATGATAATCTTTGAAACTATTAACTTCTAGCTTCTTACCCTCATTTGAGGGAATGATGATCTTTGGAACTATTAACTTCTTGGATGTTTTGATTGATCTTTGAAACTCTAATTCTGGAATATATTTGTGGATAATGCTAGGTTTGTACTCCGCTCGTGCATTTTTGAAATGTCGATGACTTGTCTGGATAATTTCAGTGGTACTGATCACTAAATTGTTTTGTATCACAGCCTGTGAAAAGCCCGGTGACAATCTGTGGCGATATTCATGGGCAGTTTCATGATCTTGCAGAGCTTTTTCAAATTGGAGGGAAGGTATCAGTTCTGAACATGACCGCTTTGTATTTTTAACTCTTCTGTTTCAGCTGAGGACTTGTCTAGAATATTTTATTGAGCCTGCCAATTCTTTGAAGATTGAAGTGCCTCTGAGGTATAATCAAATAAATGGTCAGGGCAACTGCTTATGTTCATTCATTTAGCTGCACTACCTTGAAATTAAATATTTCATATTCATTAGGAAAGAATGTGAATATTCATTTTCATCTGCAACCGGTCATATTTGCGTTTCACTTTTTTCCCTCACTGATCAAATGAATGTCCTTTTTGATGCATCAGAGTCAAAATACTCTAATTTTGCTTTCTTCATGTCATATGGGATGGTAAAATCCTGCATGAAAGTGCTTTCTTTGGTAATTTTTGATAAGTTTGTATTATGTTCAGTCTGTTGATCATTTGATACCAAGTTATATTTCTCAAAAACAGAGGCAGGCAGAACAATCGAATTATTATTTCTATATTTAATTGCATACTTTATTCAGACACCTATTATGGATTTGGCAATTTGTGACCATTCTTTAACATCTTATTCACAGTGTCCGGATACCAATTACTTATTTATGGGAGATTATGTTGATCGTGGCTATTACTCTGTTGAAACTGTTTCGGTATGTTTTTGTCTAATCAGTTGCTTTTCTATTATATATATTATCTGTAAAATTTGTGGCAGAGATGATATGATGCATATAATCTTCTTTGCTGCTATCCAGAATGGAGAAGCCAGCCATTTTCTAGCTAGTGGCATTGTTTTTATGTAAAGCTGGGTTGGTCAACAATTGGCCGTTCCTTTTTTCTCACATTAGTTATTGTTTCACCTTCTCGACTTCATATGGCTGATCTTGAAATATGTTAGTGGCACAGCAAAATTGTCGGTCTGGAGTAAGTGCTTTATGCTTTAATGTTGGGCGTTAAACTCATACTTGGGTCAACCTTCATAGTAGGCAACCCTTGAATTTCACCATGGCTCATTTTGACATGCAGGTTGATATAATATGGATATATTCGTTTACTAATACTATTGCTCTCTCCAACTTATTTCTGCAAAAGATTTTTTTTCCCTATATTTTTTTGGATTAATGCTTCCCCAAGACATTTCCAACTTATGAGTTTTTATATTTGTGATTATGAAATTGTCTCATCCAGCTCTTAGTAGCGTTGAAAGTGCGTTACCCACATCGAATTACCATTCTGAGAGGAAATCATGAAAGTCGTCAGGTACCTTACTTTTGTTATCGTGGCCTCACATTTCTTTCTTTAAAAATATATTTTAGACTTATATGTGGAAATGGCGTACCAAAGAGGCTAGTATTTGTTCTGTACCATTTATATTAATTTGAGTGTTTTCATAGGAATAATATATTCATGTAATTAAACTTTAGTGGAAAAGAAAGCTCAAATAATGTTAGCAGTCATGTTACATGATGCTAATTTTTTTTATCATATTTTCTCTAATTAAAATTTTGAGGTTTTTCTTGTGGTTCTTTTTTTCTTTTTAGTCGTTAGATGTTTTACATAAAATTATGCACCTTAGATTTTGGCTAGTTAAAGTTTGCACTTCATTTCTTAACGTTGAATAGCAGTTTGTTGATCGACTATTGAGCCTCCTATTGCTTCATCCTTTATTTCTTTTCTCCTGGCAGATAACACAGGTGTATGGTTTTTACGATGAATGCCTACGAAAGTGAGTTTTCCATGAACAACTTCCATTAGAAATTTAGAACTTTCTACTCATGGAAAATGCATTGATATAAGAACTCAAGATGGCACTCATTAGCAAGCCTGCATAAAGTACATAGAACTGAAAGAATGAATTTTGCATTGGGTATACTGACATTAGCTTTTGCTTTTCTGAAGATGAGGATTTGCTTATTTCCAATATGAATTTTGCAATAGTATTAAGTAATAGTCACATTTTGCCCTTTGTTCATTTTAGGACTGCCTTTATAAAATGTAAATAATGCCTTACAGTCTATAAGCTGGTCATGTATCTGTATGTCTAGTTGTTAAAATTTTGAGGCTTGTGATGTTTAATGTTCTGGTTAAATGTTAAAGGAAAATGCCAAAGAACTACCATATCCTAATTGCTAATTTATTTTTCTAATATTTGACGACTTCAATCATCTTGCTCAGAAAGGTCTTCCGGTTGTGGTGCGTAATTGCTTTTGTCATGAATCGCAATTGAGTAAATCCTTATGACTCAGATAAATTTTTCTCTAGTCTAGGGTGGTTGATTGAAAAGACATTGGTTACAAGTGTTCACAGGCAAATTGAAAGTTTTCTACCTAAGCTGAGCTCCCAAAATGGCCTTTCTGGAGCCATATGAATGATTAAGGCTACTTTGCCACAAACATGGAAGTTATACGTGTTCTTAGCTTCTCTTGCGAATTTATGATGTTATCTTCTTTTGATTATTTATTCCAGGTATGGCAATGCAAATGTTTGGAAAATCTTCACTGACCTCTTTGACTGTTTCCCATTAACTGCCTTGGTTAGTAAGACTTGCTACAATTGCTCGTGACTTTTGCAACTAACACAACTTTGGATGTCTCTATGCTGTGCATGAAATTTTTTTTAACACTTCTATAGTTCTCTTCCTTAATTTTGTCAAAAGACTATTTTCAGTTAACATATATTATTCTGTTTGTCAGGTTGAATCAGAAATATTTTGTCTACATGGCGGTTTATCCCCCTCAATAGAAACCCTTGATAACATTAGGAGCTTTGATCGTGTTCAAGAGGTTCCCCACGAAGGAGCCATGTGTGATCTGTTGTGGTCTGACCCAGATGATCGCTGTGGTTGGGGCATATCACCTCGTGGTGCTGGGTATACTTTTGGCCAGGTAAACCAAACTGGACTTGTTTTGTTAGTCCTCTGCATAGGGTCTGACCCAGATGACCAGAACAGACTTCACTAATTTCCATAACGTCATTGCTGTCCTGCAGGATATATCCGAGCAATTCAATCACACAAACAGTTTGAAGTTGATTGCTAGAGCACATCAGCTTGTCATGGATGGATTTAATTGGGCACATGTAATGCTATTGTTTGAGATTGATCAGTTTTGCTCTGGTTTTTACGTTCCGTAAAACAATTAGTTAACACACAAAGTGTTTCCCTGATGCAGGAACAGAAGGTGGTGACTATATTTAGTGCTCCTAATTATTGCTACCGCTGTGGGAATATGGCCTCCATATTGGAAGTTGATGACTGCAAGGGCCATACTTTCATCCAGGTAGCTCATTCATCTCTCTCATTCCATAGAAAAATGACGAGAAGTTTTTCTTGCCATCTGATAACATGTATTGTAGTCACCTAATGTTGTTTTTGGTGTCTTTTCAGTTTGAGCCAGCTCCTAGGAGAGGAGAACCCGATGTTACTCGTAGAACACCTGATTACTTCCTATGAAGAAGCTATTTGCCATGTGATGTCCTTCATTCCCGACTCCACATGTTGAGATGTATAATTGTCCTTGTTGCAAGACTTCTACTAGATTTTTTTAATTTGTATTTTTTTTTCTACCTTTCTTTTTGTTAATGGTTACATATTCTAATGCATGTATAATTTGACAGTCTGGATGCCTCTTTTTTGGTCCTTTAGTTGAAACTTCACTGGGCAGTGCATTGTGAGAACTGGTTAAAGCTGATGAGACCATCGTCATTAGAGTGTACAATTTTAGTGGATTCGTTAATAGACTCTGATTTCGTTAAGACTCTACTCTACCGGTCATTACGATTGTCAGGGTTGGTAAATGAATGGCCCATCCTTTGCCATTTTGTTCCCTTGGATTTTTGTAGAAGAGTCGTTTGAATTTATCAATGTCATAGGATCGAGGTTTGGAAAACAGATTATTTCACTGTTACTTTTGATATAACCAATTGATTCATATCTGAGAATTAATTTCATAAAATTTTTTGTTATGAAAAAGGGAATTTGGAAGGTTATTGCATGTAATCTTGTAGTAATTCATTCTAACTCAATTGTTGGCATATGCACAAATACCGAATATCTGATGACGCTCTAGCTAGTAATTGCAAGTACTTGTCCAATAAGAGTGGCTTCTCCATTACTTGATCTAGCCGCCTTATTTGAAGAGCTATTGAGGATAAAATCTTAATGGCTTCAAATTACTGAATGGATTTAGGATATCAACATCCAACAGTGACTAATGGATAATGGATATCAAAATCTATGGTTTCTCGCATTAATTGCGTGTCTACCAAGTTATTTTCCAACAAAAAAAAAATGATAGCTCATGGAAAGAGATGTTGAAAAGGGAAAAGAAGACCGAGGGGATTAAGCCTACCGCTGATGTGACAGTAGGATTTAATAACAGGAAGAACAGTACTCATCATGTTTTCTTATCAAACATTACAATGTTAGATAAGAAAACAGGGACGGTACAAGGTCTACCACTGACCAGGCAAGTCCTGCATACTGCATGAATCTAACGCCTGTGTCTACATCAAATGTGTGGGGGCGGGAGAAGAAGTATAGTTTGTTGATGTAACTTGGTTCATCCGACTTTTTAGCATTTAGCATGGGGACATAGCATGTTGATTTTATTGGGATTCCCAAGGGTTTTGATATGACAGGAAGAATTCGCTTAGCCAGAGCCTTGCTGCAGAACTTCACTATGAGAATAGTTGGTATTCCCACAAGCACTCTCCCAAAATATGCCCCGAATGTCAGCTGCGGAGTAAATATGCGAGGGACAGCTTCATGGTGGAATTGATGGAAGGTTTGCTGGATCCCAGCCACCTGAACAACATTGCAGATTTACTTTTTATGACATATTAATGAAATAATCACCACAACCAATCCTTGAGATCAAAAAGTGTTTCAAGTCCTAAAAGTAAAAGATAAGTTATTAGGAACCAAATACAGAGTTGCCAAAGCAAACACTAGTTCTCATCCACTACATTAACCTGATAAAATTTAGTGAATGAATTTGTAATTGTAATAACACTGCTCTGCCTCATGTATTGATGATCTATTGGGGTCAAAAAGCATGAAATAAAATTATGTTATTTACTCCATCGTTTCTGCAGGCAATTAAATGATATTTCAGAACCCTAATAGTCTGCCTCTTGAGATCGCATGTCAAGGATTGTACCCCAGATCTCAGGTATCTCTATAACAATATTTAAGTGATGTAAAACACAAACAAAACTCATGTTGTGATTAAAGACAAATCAGTAGTGGAATCTCCAATTTCGCATCATAAAAAAATCTCCTCTCTTCTCTTCTATTCTCTTTAAGTGTGTACAACTATTACCTTTATCCTGTTCATTATAACTAGATTCATAATGATAATGGTATTTACTATAATGACCTCACTTTCCAGAGTCAAATCATTATCTATGGGCACAGCACTGGAAAATCAATCTCCACCAGTTTGTTATCCATGACCTAAGTACGTCTCAAATATTATGTTGATTCATGTTTGAAATATCAGACAACATAGCTTTCAGGGTTCCTACTTACATGCCGCTGACATATTCTGGAACAAGGTAGCTCCAATATGATAAAGGAAACGTAAAATGACTGAGGAAGATATTCTTATAGTAAGACAAGTATTTCTGATGTCAAATTGATGAATAATTGCTTACTATGCCAAATGCAACACCATTGAAGGCTGCGTGATATTCAAAGCTTGGCGTTGGTAGCTCAGGAGTTGGATATGCAAAGAGCAACAAGAAGCTAAGGGCAGCCCAGAATGTAGTAACTGCATTTCAGATAGTGTATATCATATTCTGAATTCTCGTATGTAAATTCGACATTTGATACTGCAGTGCCAGAAGCTCAATTAGATCAGACCTTCTCTTATATAAAACCAGGTGAACCTAAAATAGCAACAAACAATGCTCACATTTGGGCTATTCAACCAAATAAGCATTTTGAGAAATACGTGTTACTAATGTATCATACTTTGCAGCTCCACCCCACAACAATTACAGACAGAAGACCACCGCTCAAGCATATCATGAAGCCCCATTTTTCTTAGGGAAGAGGAATGATCCCAATGTTTTTCTATGCATCTTCTACGTTTTCCACATAATTTCATGCCCCCTTGTTTCTGGAAAGAGTGGCTGGTAAAACCATTCTGTTTGTCACTAAAACAAAATTGCTTGCTTTTATAGCAAATTTTCTACCTTCAGAGGCACAAAAACTGACCACTTTGTGAGGAATGCTACCTGGGCAATCCTATCCTGATTTTGGTTCAACAAGGTCCTACTAATAAATTTTTTTCCTAAAGATCGAATCTGTATTATTTTTCTACAAGCAAATAACTTGGTCTAACTGTCAGGCAGCCTCCCATTGATCCTATTTTCGCAGCTTGCTCGGCCACTTGATTTGTAACAACTATCGTTGATACTTTAATATGCATACAAAAAACCTAGAACACATGCTTTTCCTTTTCAGAGGAGGATATGCGCATATAGAAACACAAATTATCAAGTAAGACCAGTCAGAATATGACTGGTCTTCACTTTCTACCTTAATGAACTTATTTAAGTTTCCTTTTAAGTATTATTAGTAACTTAATTGCATGGTTTGACAAGGAAAAAAAAAATCTTTTCCACATACTTATAATTGAATATGTTGTATACTTAAGGTGGAAATTCCTTTACCATTTTGACCGGAGACAATGAAACTGTCAATGAACTCATTGACTGTCAGCCAAAAAAAGAGAATGATCAATCCAATAGCCAGGCCGCCCAGGATGTCGATTAAACTGTGCATACCTAGGTAAATTCTTCCTATCAAACAAAAGAAGTCAGTTTGTCCAGATTGAGAACAGCAGAAAACAATAGAGGCTGATAAAAACTTATAGAAGACAATTACACTTACCTAAACCAATAAAGCCCACAAGCAAACAAACAATGGTAAATCCAACAAATTGCAAGGAGATGTCCTGTATTTTGGCATAAGAGAGGACATAATGCAAAAGATACCTGGTGCATTTCCATTTAAAAGGGAGGTTAAAGGACTGTGACAAAAGTGAAATAAAATGTCAAAGCATTCATGCAAAACCAAAAGTCTTTTTTTGCATACAAGTTTGAAGCAATGCAGCACATGAGTGTAAATCAAGCATCGTAACAACTGACAAGCATACCATTAGAAACCAACAAGCAAGAAGCTGAACTCCAAAATATATGCATTCATTTCAAATTTCTAGGCATGTAATGACCGTTTCTAATATAGTCATGTGTTACCCATTGAGACACTGGCATAATCGAACCTAGTATCATCTCAATAATATCTGCCTCCAATACAAGTTGAAAGATTGCTGTGGTTTCAAGAAGAAAGAGGAATACCCAGATAAGCAAACTGTGTTAAGAGTGTGGGAAGAGGGCAACCCATATTCTAAAGCATTGTCTTCCTCATCCTTAGTGGCGGTTATCCTCCTAACAGGAGGACAACTAGGTCTAGGAGCTGATACTACGTCCTATACTACAAAAGAAGAAAAAACAGTGAGGCACAAAATACAGTTTGACATTATTCCTCCAGAAAGAAAGAATATACACCTCTAGAAAGATAGAATATACACAGATATGGTATGAATCAAGACAGGAAGAAAGCAATTCTACCTTTATGCAATTCCCTACATAATCACAGAAAGCCATTAAAAGGGTCATTTGCCTAGCCAATTTGGTATGCCCACTCTACAATATAACCCAAAAGCCACTGGAATTCAGATGATGAGTATAACCAACCACCACAAGTTTCAAAATCATCGCCAGACAGAGAAAGAGAGTACCCAGAAAAGCAAAGGAAGAAAAGCAGTGTAGAAGGGTACAGAAACGATACAGGACAAAGCAGAGAATAGAGCATCCAAAAATCCATGCTGGTATTTCTGCAAAATACCAGAAAATTAACAAAATAAAGGAACAAAACGAATGAATAAATAGATGCAGACAATTGAATAACCGAGAACAATTCTGCCACCCATGAAAACCTGGATCTTAATGGTTAAAGAGGTGCCAGAGATGACATATTGAGCCACCCATGGTTGAAACAAAGATCTAAAATTTTTGGTCACATTGAGACACGAAGATCCAACGACCCACGACACAATCCCACAAAGAGTCAACATTTGCCACAATGCTACGTTTTCCATTAT
Organism: Erythroxylum orinocense; assembly: GCA_025531955.1. NCBI lineage: Eukaryota > Viridiplantae > Streptophyta > Magnoliopsida > Malpighiales > Erythroxylaceae > Erythroxylum > Erythroxylum orinocense. The sequence goes on from JANZLX010000005.1 coordinate 33,139,921, forward strand.
ACTTTCTCTCTACTCTTCGACTACGTTTCTCTGTGTCTCTCCCGCTACTTTCCCTCTTTACGTGGCAAGAAGAGAGATCAGAGAAAGAACAAAGTGGTAAGAATGAAAAGATAGGACTTGGGAAACCAGAAACAATCGTGCACTAGGGGGGTCAAAAGTTAATACTTGTGATTGTTTTGACCTGGTTTTTGTTGCTGTTTTTCTTCATTGGTCTAAATTTCCAAAAGGTTTTTGTAGCTGCCAGCAGCAACAGCCATCAGGGGACCCTGGAGCCTGGAAGTGTTCTTGTTGGACTCTGGGTAAGCACACTAGGGGTCAAACTAAAAATGATTATACTGTACAAATAATAATAAAATAGGACTAAAAGAGGGCCGGTGTCACCACTCGGCCAACCCCATCTTCATGTAAGCTTTATTCCCATGCACAAGACGACCGTCGTTACTTTTGTTTAATGAAAGAATTCCGATTTCCGATATATATTAATCCCGATTATATCAAAAGTACTGTTGTTGCCAAGCATTAATTTTATTAATATATACTTGGATTAGTTTAACCTGAAATTAGACTCAATAATAGTACTAATGACTAAATATTGTATTAAGAGAAAAGTATTTAACTTAGGTTTAAACTTTACCCTTAAATTTAATTAATCAATCAAATATAGTCTATTAATAAATATAAGATTTAATTGCATATTAAATTTTGGAGACTTTCTAAAAAACAATAATAGTAGTTAAAGTTTAAGAAAAATAATAATATATACATAAAATTTTAGTAAATTAGGAACCAATGTTTTTAAAAAATACTTATATAAATTTTACAACTAATAAATTAGTAAATCGATACATATATTTCATTAGCGAAACTTGTCTTCACTTATAAGATTCACTCAAATTCTTAACTTTACAATCAAATTAAAGAATTGTCATCATAATTCAATAAGATAACATAGAATATTAAAATCTCATCATTATCTTTATAAAAGAATATAATTTATCCACAAATAAAATTTAAAACATTCAATAACAAAATTAATCATCTACAACAAAAAGATTTACTTATTTATAATAGCAATTTTCATTTAAAATAGAGTATGCATTTCAAACCTCTTTTATATTCTCACTTAAAATTACACGAAGTATGATATTTATCGTCCAACAAGAAAAATTAGTATAAATAAATAAGATAAAACCATCATCATCAATCACTATATGCAAAAATAAAAAACTACATTAATGTTCCTAAATAATACTACCTTTCTAAATTGCTACTAAAGAAAAAATATTAATAATGCATCATATCATAGTAATTATAAACAATAAATAATAGTGTCAACTAATTAAGGGATGCTTGGTTAGTTGGTATAGAAAGAAATAACTGAGTGAGGAATAAAAATAGATGATTGGTAATATATTATGATTAAATTAATAGTATTTTTATATCCCCTTTAGGGCAATACCTCATGCCCTCCAATATAGCGAGAAATAGAAGTCATATCTATTTCTATTCTTCATTATATATTCATTATAATTCATTTTAGAGTAAGGAATAAAAACAAATGGTTGGTAATATATTATGTTAGATTAATAGTGTTTTTATATCCCCTTTACCATTAAAGCAATACTGCATGCTCTCCAATATAATGAGAAATAGAAGTCATATCTATTTCCATTCCTCACTATATTCATTATAATTCCTTTTAAGGTAAAGAATAAAAAAAGATGATTGGTAATATATTATAATTAGATTAATAGTGTTTTTATATACCCTTTAGGGCAATACTCCATACCCTCCAATATAATGAGAAATAGAAGTCATATATATTTTCATTCCTCGCTATATTCATTATAATTCCTGTTATTATCGTAAACACAACCTTAATAATTCTTTGTATGTGCTCAGGATAAGCATTGGCTAATTCGTCCTAAGCAACTAATAGGTCCTCGTCAATCATACTCACATGGCGATAAAATTCATTCATTCAACATACTAGACATAAGAGATACTCATCTAATGAAATGCATACTTGGAGTAAATATTAAATTAGTTCATATGGTTATATGCATATTTAATTTTATAAGTCAATGAATCATGAAAATTACACACAATTCATATAAGCTCAATCCTAAAAATATTAGCTTAAATCTCCACTTGAAGCCAAATATATGCTAATCATTCCCCAAAATACATAAAAGTAAAAAAAAACATCCCTTTGAAATGTTATTTATCACTCATTTGCATTTTTGGGACCTATATCTTTGGAGATTGCCAATTTTCAACGGTTTATATGCTTTTATTAACTAAATTTTAACAAGTACAACTATTGAGAAATGACTTTACAAAAAATCAAACCGTTAATCAATTAGAGGTTCTTATAGCTTATATTGTTAGATATTTTTGTCCTTAGGGACAATTTTGTCCATGTCTCATAAAGTTGGACAATATTAATTGCAATTTTATATTTTAAATAAATTATCGATTAAGTTATGCTATTTGATCTAGAGAAAGATAATAAAGTGACCCAATAAATGATCTAAGATAATGGGTCAAATTTTGGGTAAAAATGGGTCCTGATTAGTGTGGACCGGGTCTATATCGGTCTTGTGATGAGGAAGCCCGATATGGAAGCTATATAAAGGTAACGTCTCTTGCAGTTATTTAAGAGTTCATTCACGAGCATAAGATTCTCTGACCCACTAAGAGAACTCGTGAATTGAGGAAACTGTAGAAAGGCCTTGCCCGTGAGTCAATGAGCACTTTCCACTAACGGCCCCAGGAGATTCGGAGTCGTTTGGAGCTCGGAATCGGCATCGAAATCAAAAATGAAACTGAAATCTAGATATTCTGCATTACCTTCATGTTTAATCCTTTGATGTAGATCCGAGGTACGTAATAAAGCTCCCACTACGTACTAACATGTGGTATTAGAGCGGTTACGTGATTGGATTGCTTGAAATGAAAGTTTTTCGGTTTTTCATCTCATTTGGTTTTCCTTCGTTTTTGACTCATTTTTCAGTTTTTTTAACGTATATAATTACGTAAAATTGGTCTACATGAGGTTAGTTACGAAAAAGGGTTGAAAACAGGCCGAATGAAGCGAAAAAGGGCTCCCGAGATGCTGAAAATTGCTTCCGGCATTAGGTCACCGGAAACCTGACATCAACCGTACAGACGTCTGCTAACGTCAGCTACAGTGAAGAAAAAAAACCCCAAAAATGTAAGATTTCCCGTAAGGTACCCCGGGGTATTTTGGGTCAGTTTTCAGGTATGGAATATTTATAAAGTAACATTTTCTATTTTTCTGGATTTATTACTTTAGTAATAAATTAAAGTTTAACTCTATAAAAAGGAATTAAGGTATTCTGAATCCAATTTTGATTGAATTTTCATGCTTCAGACTATGTATGAGGGAGATACATGAGGGTCTCATGTCTCGAGTCTCATTTTTAGTGTTCAGGATTGCATGATAATCAATCGGAAATAAGAATTAAGACATTCTAAAGCCATTTTTGAGTGAATTTTCGTGTTGTGAACTTGCCATAAGGGAGATACATGAGATTCTCGTGTATTAGGAGGTTGGTTCAATATCTGGAGATGCATGATAATCACTCTATTGAGATTTTTCTTTTACGAAGGTCTCAAATGAAGTTTTTGAAGAATGACTTTAGCACGTGTGTGTGACAATGAGATTGTGCATTCGGATTTTTGCATTAATTGAGGTTACATTGTCACATACAGTATGCCCATAAAGACTGTGAGGATGACATAAAGATGTATCCC
>JANZLX010000005.1:33179625-33202995 GCA_025531955.1 Erythroxylum orinocense
ATTTCTGAAAATGATGTTTTGTATTAGTGTTCGGCCCCAACTGGCCACTGGCATCTGTTATGCTTGTAATGTACTGATTGATTGATGTTATAAATTGGAATTGACTGATCGGTTTTTAACCACCTATGCCTGTGCTATTTTCTAAAATCAAATACTATTGACTGAGTGACTGCTCTAGCACGCCACTTCTACGGGCACGAGCTCGGACGTCAATATCATGTCAGATGGATAATCAGTTTGAGTTAGTTACAAGACTCAAATGAATAACTGTTTCTTCAAAGATCAAGAAATAAGAAGAAAGAAGCAGTTGAAGACGAAGGCTATAAATACTAGTCGGAGTCGAAGACTGTAAAAGTTAGTGATTTTAAAAAGTTAGCAAATTCAAAGAGATTGTGAATCATTGTATTCATTGTGCTAAACTCTAGAGCTATATTATCTATAACAAAGCTCGAAACATCTTTCAGTAGAAAGAAGTAAAGTTGAAAGCCTGAAGAGGTTAAGTGAAAAGAATACTTGTTGTAAGAGACCTAAAGAGGCTCGGTGAAAAGAATACTTGTATCCTTGTGAAGAATACTCAAATCTCAAAAAGGATTCTGAGGACTGGACGTAGCCCACGGTTTGGGGTGAACCAGTATAAATCTGTTGTGTCAATTCCTACTCTCAACTCTCAACTTTCAACTTTTGTTCTTATTGTTTGATACAAGTACTTAGAAACGAATTGCAATACTTTGTGAAACTGTTAATTCAACAATTCTGAAAAAGCAAGTTTTCAAAAGATGTTTTAAAAAAGGGGATTGTATTCAAGAAAAGGATACACAATTCAACCCCCTTCCCTTCTTGTGCGTTTTGTATAACGAATATTAAGTCTATACTAACGTGTGATTTACTTCAATAAGCTTATTTAAAAGTGAACAAACTAGAAGAGGTTGGCATCCATATAATTTGATCTCTCCCATCAACAAAGTTTGAATGGAACATTGTAAGAAAAGCAACTATATCCAAAGGTAACAAATTTTGGACAACCATGAGATTAACAACCACATTGCTAAAAAATTCTTGTAAAGTAAAAGAATAAGGAAGCGATCATTTCCCTCATAATAAGAATGTAACATACCTTTTTAGGACCAATTATCCCACCAAAAGAATTCGATCCATTCACTATTATGATTTTTGTATGAGTTGCAAAAAATTCAGAACTCTACTTGAGACATTTTTAATGCCAACTTTTTTGGATTCCCTATGCTCGAGTTTTAAGGTTTGTGCCCAAAGAGAATTGCCTTGATGAAATTTCCACCATAATTTACAAGCAACCATACGATCTAAATTAATTAAAGACAAAAATCCAAAACCATTTCGTCTTTTAAATATGTAAGAATCTTCCAATTTTGCCAATGTCTCTTATTTCATCCTCTGTTTTTCCACACAAAAATCTGGCAAATCTTTATGCAATCTGGTGAATGATTGTTTTTTCAAATTGAAAGGTCGATATGGGATACAATGGAATCACAGGCAAAACATACTTGATGAGAATCATTAAACCAGTTAGAGAAAGAAGTTTTTGATACCAACCATTTAACTTCGAATCAATCTTGGCCGACCTTTGAACAACATACTTCCCAAATATTTAAAAGGCAGCTAATCTCAACAAATTGTAGTGATAGTTGTGATTAAGTGAGAATGCAATTGGCTCATATGTTTCGACATAACAAAAAGACTTTTGTCCATATTGATCTTTTGCCCACTGACGTCTTTATAGAATTTTAAAATTTCATCAAATTTCTTAGAGAATGCCGATGCCCCTTGGTAAATAGAATTATGTTATCAGCGAAGCTTAAGTGCGTGATAATTTTGAAGCCTCTTGGTAAAGCATAAGTCTCAAATTTTCCTTCTTCTTCCATAGCGTTCCAAGCTCACAAAAGTGCTTCTGAGACTAGTATGAATAGATATGGTTATATAGGATCACCTTGTTTAATTCCTCTAGTAGCTTTGATTTAGACGCTAGTTTCCCTGTTGATTAAAACTAAAAACCAAGCCCCTTTTAAATCATTAAGAATAAAATGAACAAAATTATCATTGAAACCTAACTTCCATAATAATTTCTCCAAAAAAGACCATGATGCTCTATCAAAAGCTTTCATCATATCCAGTTTAAAACCCATATTGTGACCTCTTGTTTTCTTGTCAATGAATTGAATAATTTCCTGTGCCAATAATTGATTATCTGAAATATCAAGAATGTTTTAAGTGTTGTAAACACTCATTTCAAAAAGTTTTTCAATCATTTGAGCATAATTATATTATATTTGTATGAATTAGCCATTTTGGGAGTTATTAAGTAAATAAGTAAAATATTTTTGAGCTAAATACTTTGTTAAGGTGTTGAACATTGTTCTTAGAGGTGATCCAAGTGGTATTAAGGTTCCTCTTTATCTTGAAAGAAGATTGCAAGAAAGGTTCCTTTTTATCGAGCAAAATTGTACAAAAGTTATTCTTCACCTTGAAAGAAAAATAATAGTAGAATTTTAGGAAGAGTCTTAAGAGTGGACGTAGGCAATGGTTGTTTATTAAACCACTATAAATTAGCTTCCATTCTCTCTTTCTTATCCTCTTTAAATTATTTTTCAATTGTTTGATTAATTTATACTAAGCACATTTCTCATACTCATTTATGTTAATTGTTGTTAATTAAGTATATTAGTTAGAAAAATTGTCAAGTTTTGTAAACATCCAATTCACCTACGTCCTCTTGAGTGCTATTAAAAACTAACAGTTAATTTATCTAAGAAATAAGAATTGGATGCTTATATTTTTTTTAGAATTTTATGATTAATAAGAGATAAATAAATAACACAAGGAATATGTTATCATTTTATGGAGTTAATAGAATGTAGCATTTTGAATTTAGAAACTTTCGATTTAAAAGTATTGATGTATTGACAAGTCATTTGAATTTTAGGTAAATGGATGGGATTTAATAAAAGGACAATTTTTTATTTTAAAGGATGGATTTTAATTTGAAAAAATGGAATTTAAAATAGACAAATGAAAAAGACTTTTGTTTTATAAAAGGATAAAATAAACTCCTAATTGGATAAAGAAAAAGTCAAAATGAACACTTAATTGATTTAAAGGATGAAAAATAGATCTAACATGATCTGTATAATGGTCAAAATTATAATTTGAAGCCTAATTAAAATCTCAATCTATCGCATGGCATATATAGAGATGATAATTGGGCCTAAGGTCAGACTAGCCTTACCCGAAGTCAACCCTGGTTTGGGTCTGAATCTATTTTCCTAAAAAAATCGAACCTTAGACTCAAGTTGATAAGGCCTGACCGTTATAAATAGAATGACGTTATTGTGTATTTTTAATTTTAAATAAATTTAGGTCAAGTTGGGCTTGGGCCTTAGAAGTTGCCCATACCCGTGTCCGACCTACTATTATCCCTAATGACATATACATAATAGTGAGGTCTACTAATAGAATCTAGAAAATTGTAACAAGTATCACATCTGTAACGAGGAGATATTTAATTGATAGAAGTAAAATTTTTATCCACTTAAAGTTTATTTTAAACGCTTTGAAGATATTGAGGTTGAAATTGAAGACTTTAGATCGTTAGGATTTAAATTACATTATGATATAAATGCTAGGATTCAAATTATACTTTTAACTTATGTATAATTGGATGAAATGGATATTGATAAAAAAATATTTAAAAATGACGTGAATGTAAAAATATGCATTATAAAATGGGCTTTTTATTAAATAAAAATAGTTTTTGATTTTGAATAAAAATGGGTCAAATCAAAAGATATTTTATTTAAATAATAAAGATGAGAAAAATGTTTGACGATTTTCAGTTGTTGATTGAGTTTAACTAAGTTTTAATTTAATTCAATCAAGATTAGATGAGATTAGGTTCAAAGTGAAAACTTGAAAGGTTAACCATTTAATTGAGCTATTCAATTTCATTTGTTTACCAACTTTAATTTGCGTTGATTGACTTAGGATAACTTTTCTTGCCATCATACAATTAAATAATAATATCATATAGAAAAGAGAAAAACAAAGGGAAGAAAGAGATATATTTTTAATTAATGTTAATTGTGAGATTTTATATTAAACACATCTACATTAAACACATAAAGTCATTTAAAGTCAAAATCAATATTTAAGATTAGGCTTAATTAAATCTTCAAATCGTAGTCTTAAATTCTAAGTTAAAAAAAAAAGAAAAAGAAATATATAAATTATAAATTACAACATAATAAAGATTAGAAAAGCAAATATGAAGACTTAAATTTCAGTAATTATTTTTAAAAAAATTGTCTCATATTTTGATAATATTTGAATCTTATTTTTTAAATTCTCCAAGTACGGACTTTTATTGACTTTGTTTGCAAAGATCAAGAGTAAAGAAACATTATAAATATAAACGGATTTTTATATTGCACATTAAACTTAAGTCACAAGAGTCAGCCCCTGTTACTGCGTCATCACTTATTAGCAAATCATATTTGGGAACTTCGTTTTCCTAGGAAGCAACTAATTCCTCATTCGAACCCATTAAAGCTCCCTTGCGGAGCAATCTCTCCACTTAATGATTACTTTCAAAAACTACTTTCGTTATCCTCAACCCGGTTATTCTCCATTTTCGCCTTTTGCTACGCAGAACGTCAGTCCAACAAATAAAATTTCTGACGTTGTTATTTTCATCAACATGGTGACTGAGACCACGTTCTCAACCATCTCGTTCATTTCCCTTGAACTGGTTAACTTCTCAAGTGCTCTCTGCGTCAATCCAACACATACGTAACAATTTCCACTCTGTTCTCTACATATGGTACAAGAAAACTTGCTTTCTCTGCAATGGACTTCACTTTCAGGTTGACCATACATTAAACGAACACTCTCTCGAGTTGATCTTCTTAATGCGTGCTAACCAGTTGAGACTGTTAAATTATATGAGCTGATGAAATTACATGGGACTACCTTACCTCAGCTACATTGAAGGTTCCGATTTCTTCAAGTGATCAAACATTTTTGGACTTACATTCTAAAGGGGTAAATGATCCAAATAAGTCCTTTCAAGATTGTATTTTATGACTTGGAGTTATGGTTTGGGTACTTTGATGGGTTTAGTAACTAAAATTAAAGTGAAAACCGACAAACACAGAACTACGTTAAAAACAGACACAAATTGCATCAAGAAAAAACGATACCACGTCGAGTACTCGTGCCATAACATTCAGGATATTGCTTTGCATCATGAAAAAAAGATATCATGTCGAGTACTCGTGCCATATCATAAAGATATTGCTAATGTTTTTTTCTTTTTCAAGATGAGGTAATATGTAAACAAACACAATTTGCTTAAGTAGTACTACTACCCAGGTCCCCCCAACCCAATTCAATACATCATTCATGTGACGGTGACCGCCAGCAGTCAAGATTGTTCTCCTCCGGACAACAATGTTTCCTCATCTCCTTAGGAGGAATGAAACAGTCCACAGACAGGCCTTGCACGTTAAACGCAATGTCATCTATAGTCCACGTCTCTGCCATTCGTGTGATTGAAAGACCTGCTTTCAGGTTATCACCAAATCTTGTGATCATCACACTAGTTTCACCACCGTGAGCTATCATCACCCCGTCCACTGTCCGGTAGTCTTCAATGCTAGTTGCCATGGTGGTTTCCCAGTATGTAGGGTAAGTTCCCGGAGACTGAATTCTAGTCAAGTACGAGTCTTCCAGGAACACTAGAAGGCCATTTTTTTGGCTGAAGTATCCAAATGTGACATGTTTAATCATCTCTGCAGTGCTATCGCTTCTGTCTGATAAGTCTGTTTGGTCAGCGGACAATTTCAGGACAAAACAATCAACCCCTGAGATGCACTTCTCTCCCATGTATTGTGCTGGAGAGAACACAGCTGATATTGCCATAGGATCTAGTCCCTACATGAACGTTCATCTAAATTGAGCGTTATCAATCACAGGGCTAGCTAATTTGAATAAGAAAATTTCTAATTTGTCAAAAGGCGGGCACTTTCTGTAGCTCGCTAACAATTAACGGGGTGTGATCTCACTGATGATGTAATATGAATAAGGATCTTATTGTCAAAATTACTACAAGCATCCCCAATAATGAGTGAAATTGAGTGGTTGGCTTAATTGGTTATTCCTATATCGTATCTCTTTTCTCATTGGACAAGCTTTCAAAACTGATTCATATTTCAACGAACACAAGGAATCAAGATCCGGTATTTGGGAGTAGTTGGATCTGGTTTTAGTTGAAAGTAGGTACAAAATTAACAGTGACCACTAAGCGCCTACACTGTAGGCTGCATATGACTATGCAACCTTTCTTATTTATTCCCTTCTCCCTGGACACATAATTATAATGAATGTTTGTACAACTTGCCTGGAGAGCTCGTCGGAGAGGCTTAACACCCCCTTTAGCAGCATGAGCACCGAGCCATGGGGTGTGGCGCCAAGCAACATTGCCATCACTACCAGCCACAACTTTATGGCCATCCACAACCAGCTCAATTAGCCACTTATCAGGGACCATTTGCCACATTACAAAACAACCCTTTTGCACCATCCCGGCGGTTGCTCCGCTGCTGACCTCGTCCACCATGGCCATTGACACTTTCCCTGTTGCAAAAACATTCTTCACCCTCCCTTTCACTTTCCGGCAACCGGTTGCTGCAATGAAGTGTTCGATTATATACTGAGCCGAGGATGATACCTGTAATAAAAAGATTGTTACTTTTGGTTGTTAACAGTAAATCATTATTGAGTTGGCTTTCTACTGTACCTAGTATCATTTCTCTTTAACCAAAGAATATTAAGCTCTTGAGGACATTCAATATATTGCACATTGATGCACGTTCCTCCAACATTTACTTTTAAAAAAGTCGAGAAGCACCATTGAACTAAATCATTTTTACTCATCAAGTAAAAATTACCAGTAAGAACCCTTTGATTAAATGACTACTCGATAAATTCGCTACTTTTTCAAGCAAATTCAATAGATATTACGCTGATGAATAGAGAATAGACCCAAAAGTGGGTTGGCAGTAGGAAAGTGGGGACTTCCAGACATCATGACTCTGGACAGGCACATCATCACGTACAGAAAGGATATTAAGAGAAGAAAAAATGGATTATAGTATATTAGCACCTAAAAACAGTAAGCACTAATGCAAAAGAACCCAGAAAGCAAATATTTGGGAAGCCGAGTAATATTACCAGAGCAACAGATATGAGCAAACTTTCACAGACCTAAATGAATGATCTAAAACAATGACTAGTTGTGGAGAGACAAGGGATAAGCGTTGGCAAGAAAAGTAGTCAAGCTCAAACCTGGTTAATGGGGAGTTTTGGGTGGACAGAAACTGGGAAAAGAGGGCAACCAAGAACACTTAAGAGAGTCTTGAGGTGAGATTTTTTGTTGAATAGAAGAGTAAAGTGAGCTTTGAGCCAGTTTCTCCATGAATGATCTTTCTTTGATGAGCTGCTTATACCATTGTTGTCTTCTCCTTCGCTTATGGGTTCTTCTGACACTGGTGCAAGACGACTCATTTTGCCTTCTTTTTTTGTTTTCTCAAAGGGAAAAAGAGATGGAAACGCGGAGTTTGGTTATTACGGAAGCAGAAAACCACAGGGCGTTGAGATGAAAGTGTACTAGAAGAGACTCTTTCGTTTCTGTTATCGACTTTGTTTCACACGCTATTCTAGTGCGTGCAACACAATTCTCTTTATTCCTGTTCTCGTTTGCCAAATATTTGTGCTAATGTCTCCACTCTCCATTCAAATGTCTAAATCTTGTTTTGCTTTTCCGCAACGAGGAAAGTACGAAAATAAGAAAATTATTAAGACTAGTGAGAGCATGGACATGGAGTCCAGCTAGTAAATGAGTCAAAGGGAAAAGCTAGGAAGCATGTCAATAGACTAAGTTTTTGTTTTTGTTTATTAAACAACAAAAGCATACTTTGCAGCTAACAAATGATGATTGCACTCTACAGGAAAAGCAAGGAATCCATAATTTGGGTGTGACCCAACAAATTTGATGAAGATATTAAGAACCATAGAAGCATAGTTTTACAACGAGAATGGAAAACTTTTCTCACTCTTTAGTTGATTAAAAGAATTTGAATGTTAACATAAATGTTGGTAAACTTTTAAGTCGTTCAATTTTGTTATTTTAATTTATGAAGGTTGGTAAACTTTAACTCAATATATATATATATATACTGACCTCTAAGCTTGATATTTTTGAAAGGTCAAAAAAATGATTTTGATATACATCAAATCAATGAAAAGAAATTTCAAACTGGAAAGAAAGTTAATTTGGATAAGAGACTGTTTGTTTTACTATCATTTTTAGTTTTATTTTTATTTTTAAAATTCATAAAAAATTATTTGATTGATTTTGGTTTAATTTTTTATTTAAACAACTATATGGAAATCATAAATTTTAATTTTTGCTTTTTATTTTGGTCTTTTATCATAATTTGATTTTTATTTAATTATTTAAGATTAGTTACTACTAATAATTATAAGTAATATAATATTTTCCTAATTTAATAATTATTTAATAAATGTGTATTAAATTTAAAATATATCTAAAATACATATATTTTAGAATTATAAAATAGTTATTTTGAAATGTTTTTCAATATAAAATAGTTAATTATAAATAATAGAATTAGTTTCAATAATTAAAATATAATAATAAATAATTAATTACAAAATTTCACTTACTTATTTATGTTATTAATTTTCTTAATAAATATTATATAACTGATTTAAATAATTAATTTTTTTATTATTTAAGTATTATTAATAAAAATATATATGACAACTAATGATATTAACAATCGGACCTGACTAACTTTCAAACCAAAAATAATTGGACATGAACAAAATAAAATAAAATCAAACATGGTTGAATTGATTCTTCATTATTTTCCATTTACGCCTTTTATTATTGCATTTGTTAACTACAATGTCTCTTTAGGATATGTTTGGTAAGGAAATTAGTAACGAAATAGAATATTATTCCATCGTTTGGAATGGGAATTTATAATGAAATGGAATGTAATAGAATAGAAGGGGAGGATTGTACATTACATCTTATTTCATCCTAAACAGTAAAAATGAGTTACCTCTGATTTGGGAGGTTTAAGATAGAATGTAAAATGATAAATATGTATTACCTAATATACCCTCAATAATTTTTGTAATACCAATTATACCCTCAACCCTAATAACAAAAAACTAGACAATACATCTCAATTCTATCAAAGGTAGAATAGTCATTCACTATTATAATACATATATTACATTCCATTCTATCCATCTTTTAAACAACATTTCACTATATTAGATTATGAACCCTTTCATTCATCTCAAAAAACAATTTTTTAATATTACATCCATTTACATTCTATTTTATTATAAATCACTCCATAACATTAAAAACTTTATGTCCAGCCAAATATAGCCTTAGGCAATCAACAAAGTAAGCAGAGCCCAGAAATGCTTATGCTTTGCTTGCTTTGTTATTTTGTGACGAAGGAGATGAGAAAACACAAACAATAATGTATCATGGTGCTTAGCTATTTAGTCATAGTTATTAATTTAGTGTCTGTTAATTTTGTATATATCTCATGGAAGAATATCAAAATAGGGAATATATAGAAAAATTATAACATTATAGACTTTTTTTCTTTATTTTTATTTTTCAACTTTCTAGGAAGTTAACACTTGTTTTTTCAAATTTTAACTATATTCAATATAACTTAATTTTTTAAAAGAAAAGTAAAGAATATATTAATAGAGTAAAGAGTTTTACACTTAATCTCAGATAAAATGCCCATGGATACTACCTTAGAGTAAGTTGAAGATATATTCAATGAAAAACTTCCTCCTAGCATTACACTTTCGGGTAGAGAACAGGATCAAAAGCAATTTTAGAATTCCAGAAAGGAGATGAAAGAGTTGTCCCCTTCCTCTGTCTTAATTTTGAAATCCTTTATCTCCACCAATGATTACAATGAAATCCATCATCTCCTCCAGCAATTGCAATGCAACTCCTTGTAGATTTACTTGTCTTTGAGTATTACACACCTATATAAGCAATAACACAATTTTCAGATGTTTCAGTCGAGCTTTAGGCATCACTCCCGATCCTGTTAGAGGAGGGGAAGGAATTGAAGCCATATATACATCTCCTCAAGAGTCGTCATTTCAAGTAGCACTATTCCTTTATCCTTTTCATTGCTCAATTAGTCCTCTTTAAATGATGCATGCATGTGATTAAACATATATTTGTCTTTCTCCGAGTGAACTCCTCAATGGAGTGAGTTGTAACTCTCTTGGATAGACAATTATCGTATATTCTCAACGTCCAGTAGGTTTCATTTAAACCACATCTAGTCACTAGCTCCTATAAAACGTTTCTTATTGATTAGTATTTCTCTAATATAGAGAATTGTATTGACGGTTAAGTCTTAGCCATTGTGGCTAAGCTTTTATATAATCTATTATGCCTCTTTCATCAGATTTCATATATACCAAAGAAAAGGCACTTTTTAGGAAACAAGCCTCTTGTCCTATTTTCATAATTTTACTAATAGCCCACTATAAGAAACTACTCCTTTTTATAGAAAAAAAAAACATGAAGCAATTATTGCAATCTCATCCATCGGCTTTGAGAGTAGCTACACTAGAAAAATAGATGAGAGATAGATTTTAGTACCTCTTGGCATAGTAGGTAGAGAGGGTTAGAGACTCCATGATATCTATCTTTAAAAAAATAATCTCCCTCTAATAGCTAACCAAAGAATGAAAGAAGCCTTAGGGTTTTAAGGGCTTGATGTTTGAATAGGTCAAGGCAAGAACTATTAGTGAATTTATGGGAGTTATCTTGTAACCAAATAACATGATCCATCTAAGATTGGTGAGGGTTATAATCAAGGAGATTGTTCAACAATATAGTAGATCCTCTTAGGTTGCAGCCCCACCTATTTTCCATGATAACTCATTTACCCTAGCATTCATTGGAATCCATAGTCTAAGGGAGTTTAGTTCATTCCTGAGGTATAGTAAAGCTAAATCACTCCAATTGTCCCAATAAAGCTAGGTAAATTTTTTAAATGAATATTTTAATCTTTCTCTCAACCTTAGTATTTATATTAAAGACCATGAGTGTTCCTTGCCAATTTTTATATTTTAGAAACTTATATTAGGGAGATAATATGTCTACATCCATTTAGACCATATAGCCTCCTTATCATTAAATAACCTCCAAATCTTCTTAGTTATTATGATCATATTCATTGTTTTAATAGAGAGAAGCCTCTGTCTCCCTTCCTTCTTTGGTATACGCACATCCTTTCATTTCACTTTAGCTTTCCTTGAGTTGTTAAGTTTCCTTGTCTAGAGGTAATTCTTGATCAAATTCTCCATTTCCTTAATCAAAATTTTAAGGAGGACTAAGTGAGAGCTCCAATGAATATAAAAATTCCTTACAATAAAGGAAATCAATTGTAACTTGCCCATATTAGAGAGAAATTTGTTTTACCAAAAGAAAATTATCACACTAACAAATTCAATAAGGGGTGCACAATCAACAAACCTAGGTTTCTTCATGTTATAGGTACTCATAGATACTTGAAAATAGTGATATGCGACTATAGGCAAGATGTAGAGGTAAGGGATAAAGTGTTTGGCACATCAAAGGAGATGTAGATTTTACTCTTCTCTACATTTACCTTAAGTCCAAATAAAATAAAGAATTGACATACTACTCTAGTTAGATGCTAGATAGAACCTTGATTAACCCCATATAATAGTATTAAGTCATTTGGCAAAAATAATATTGTTGACTTTGAGTTCCTTACATTTATGGTGATACTTGATTAATCTCAAAGAATTAATGTCCCAATTGATCATCCTGATGAGAATCTCTATAATGTAGGCAAATAAATAAAGGGATAAGGGATTAACTTACCTTAATCCCTTGACTCCTTAAAAGGACTTTGATGGTGATCCATTAACCATAACCTTAAAATATATAGTAGTTACACATACCTTTATCCAATCCACAAAGTCCATAGGAAATCTAAAAGCTAGCATACCATTAAATATGAAATTCAAATTTAAGGAGTTAAAAGGCTTAATAAAATCATTCTTCAAGGCACAACTTTGAGTGGAAGCTTAAGAATCATAGTTGTTGAATAGTTCTTAGACTTGTAAGATGTTGTCACTTGTAGCTCTACCATGTAAGAATGCTCCTGACTAGGAATAATTAAGGATTGCAAGGCTTTTTTCAATCTGTTAACAAACAACTTTGAGATAACCTTGTAAATTATGTTACAATAGGAGATAGGGTGAAAATCAACCATTATACTAAGGTTTCTTGTCTTGGGGACTAAAAATATGTGGGTATAATTAAGATATCTGAGCATTTTATTAAAAGATAAAAATTCTTAAACCATATCAACCACTAGGTCACCTGTCAAATTTCAAGTTTGATGAAAAAAATAAGCATTAAAACTGTCTGATCTAGAGGATTTATTAGGGTTAATCCTAAAAAGGACCTCTTTGATATCTTAATAAGATACATGCATATATAGATTGTCCTTTATAGTATGGTTTAGAGAGGAATGTAGAAACAAGATCAAACTAATCACCATGGAGTGAGAGGGAGCAGGCTAACCAAACAAATCCCATTAGTAGTTTAACTTATTATTTCAACTGTAGCATAATCATTGCCTATTTAATGATTTGAGCTTAGTAGAAGCTAATTGAATCTGGCCATCTAGTTAAGAGAGGAGTTATGCCACTATAAAGCTTGAGTATATCTACCAATAGTTATAGATTTAAGAGTTCTAAGATTTAGATCAAGAGGATCTTATTATTAGTTATCTTGCACTCTCTTAGGCTTTTCTTTTACATTTCTAAGATTGGATTCAATGTTGGGATAACTAATCTTATGAAGGAGTTTAAGTCCTTCTCTAATTTCTTGCAACTTTCTCATAAGTTGAAACTCTTACATCCCATAACAACCTTCTTCCTACCCTCCATAACCACTTCTTAAAATCCATCTATATCTGTTAGAAAGTTTATGAATTTGAATGGAGCTCTCTAGGAGGGTTTTGTGGTCAGCTAGAGAATTTCAGTTATTGAGTGATTTAAGCAAAAGCCTAGGCCAAAATGGGCATCATTACTTGGAATCTTATATAGCCATTCCTTGTTTCTTATAACCTTATCAATTTTATTTATGATAAACATGATTCAACATTATCTATTATTGATCTAAGCAAATAGTTGCTCCGTATAATTTAAGTCCATTAATCCTATTGGTTTACGATTTGATTCAACCATTTAATTAAGTTTTTCTAGTTGACTCTAGCACCTTTAGCTTGCTTAATATGCAAAATACAGGTTAAATCACCCACTAAGATCCAAGGCCTATGCATCAAGCCATTTATACTCCTTAGGACTTCCTAGATTTTGACTTCTTGGAAAGAAAGTTTGTTGTGTAAACAA
Source organism: Erythroxylum orinocense (assembly GCA_025531955.1). NCBI lineage: Eukaryota > Viridiplantae > Streptophyta > Magnoliopsida > Malpighiales > Erythroxylaceae > Erythroxylum > Erythroxylum orinocense. Next base: position 33,193,195 of record JANZLX010000005.1, read on the forward strand.
TCACAGCCTTAATAAGTAACTCTGATTAAGACAAAACATATAAGACAAGTATCATTTGATCAGACATAATGACTATAAAAATCTGAATATCGTTTATATTAAAAGCCATTACTATCCTACAGTAGCATGGAAGGAATGATTTGTCACAAAATTCTAATTATTGCTAAAAATTTCAAATCTTCACTTAGCTTCTTAGCCTTTATTTTGGCTTTTAAAAGACCTATTACAATAGGCTTTTTCTCCAAACTAGGGTCTTTTACAACTTTCTTTTTAAGAGGATCTTTAAGTCCCCTAATACTCTATATAACAAAGGCCATTAATTGGATTATTTGGCACTCCTTAGCCAGGCTTTACCTACTTTCCTTCTGGACTTCCTTCTAAAGGATATAAAGGTGATTTTAGTGAAACCATCTATGCCCTTCAAACTAACTAATTCTAACTATTATTTCAGTCACATTTACTTCCCAGCCTTGGGCCTTCTAATCATAATTAATTATTCCTCGAATCTAGAGTTCTTAGCCAATAGGGGTATTTAGAGTAGGATTTTCAATCCCTAGCTTATTTATAGGAGAAACCAGTTTAATCACTTCTTTTGAGTCAAAGACTTCATCCTCTAGTAGCCCTAAACATTCATTATGCAAACTAGTTTTAAATACCCTACCATTTAGTTTCCACACCTTAAGGAGGTTAGTTGATCTCCAGTTGTAAGATAGCCCTGCTTTAGCCTTTATAAGTTCCCCGTCCATATCCAATTTCATAATAGAAAGCGTTTTAGGAAGTTCTCCTTCTCTATTCACTTCAACACAAATTCTTGCGTAACCAATCCTCATAAGCCTAGTAATGAGGGAGTCAAGACAAATTGGCTTTCTTAGAGCATTAGCGAAGTAGCTCAAACCATATATCTTTTAGTATTTTAGTGGCATATTATGAAAATTCACCCAAAGGGGAATAATTTTAACATTGCACCTATAGAGTGACTTTTCAAGCTTACATATTTTTAAAAGAAAAGGTTGTCCAGTAATGTACTAGGGACTTTGTTAAAGAATGTTCAGCAAGTCAATATTCTTGGAGAACTTGAATATAAAGGTATCCTCTTTAGACGTTAGAGTTTTCTCTAAACTCATCTTACTTCATTTTGAGCTAGCCCAATATGGACCTGTGAGAAACCCATACCAGTGAGTGGGACTATGATGTTACCCTAACTAGGGATGACAATAGGTTGAGTCAGGTCGAGCCTGGGCCTTAGCAATAGCCCATCCAAAACAGCCTAGCCAGAGCCTAAGCCAAAGCCTGAGCCCGAGCCTAAGCCACACTTGAACTAACCTGAACTTTTTTTAAAATTAAAAATATAAAAATGTAGGGTCTGGACAGCATGAGCCTGAGCTCAACCCGAGACCTGTTGACCTTAGGATAAACCCGAGCCCAGTTGCCATCTCTAGCCCTAACTTGCAATATTTCCATAAGTGGGGTTGGAACCCCTTCTTGTATAGTATTTAAAAGTATTCGAGCCTTTCCTTAACTGACTCAATTTCTACCATATTTTTCTAAGATTTTAAGGCTAAATAGTGGCCAAACTTGGAGGATTTGCTAACTACACAAAGCTTCTAGTTAGATGGACTTAGTGGAGGGAACTCATCTGCTGTTGGTGGAGGGACTTCTTCTTCCTGGTTCTTTTTAGGGCCTAATGCATTATGGCTCCCAGTCCATGCAATAAAAACTAAAGAAGACTTTGAAGTCAGAAGCTCCTTACCTAGAGGTTACCCCATTTAACAACAATACCATTCCTCCTTTAGGTGGGACAAACTCCACCAAAATAGAGTTACCTATAATAGTAATTTAGAGGAGGCTTAATTGAATAGTAATAAGAGACAGGGCAAAGAAAAAAAAACTATACAAACATTGCATCTAAGATGTCCATGCGCTGAGACTTTCTTAAATTTTGAGAGTAAAATGATATTTTTTGTTATTAATATTTTTAATTAATTTTTCTATAATTTTTATTAGTAATAATAATATAAGTGATATTGTGGCTCTTATAATATTATATTATAATATTATATGAACATATTATATTTCTATGAGACTAATATGTATTAAAATTTATGTGTCCTTTCAATAAATTTATACACTTCAATTTAAAGCACATAATTAATAAATATTAATAATAAGATGGCTCAATTAAGAAATTTTCAAATTTATTTAATTACATAATACTATCCTTTTGTACAATTTTAACTATTAAAAATATATGTAAATTTTAATAAATATTAATAATTTATATAGTGAAATTATTACCATATTATTAAAGTTTAATTATATCTATATTAATTTATTGTATACTCATAAAAATGCAAATATCATCGAACTAAATAAAAAGGAATACAAAAAGGTAGCTGCCAAATCCTCCATTTGTTCATGATTTCATATTATGAATCCTTGTTTCTTGCTTTTATCAATTTGGTAAAAGATAACATAAAAAGTTCGAGAGATAACTTTATAAACTCTAACTAAATTATACTTGTTATTGGGTGAAGACATTACTAATTTTTTAAACATGGTATTAAATTTCAATAGGTCATAAATAAATATACTAAAATTAACTTTGTGCTTATGATCTTATCTAAAATGATATTTGAAAAAATAAAAGTTAAGATTTTAAAATGATAAAAAATTATTCAAAATAATTTTTAAAAATGTATGAATATCATATTCTTACAAAATAAAGTTGGATAGTTTGGCATACAAAGTTCAAATTTTGTTTAGGGAGAATATTGAAGTTTATTTGTTTTAATAATATTAGGTAAGAAAATAAAATTTGATATGAGTTTAGGACAAGTTAGTATACATAATTTACATTCATCTTAATAATATTTCCCATTGTATGATTAATTAATATGTATTATTATTATTATTATTTTCAATACACTTATGAAATTTAAAATCATACAAAAAGATAGGCTACGAAACTTAATTAATATTGACAATATACTTCATACAGCGACGAAGCCAGGATTTTAGTTTTGGGGGGGCTGACGCTTATATATATGTATATATTGTGAAAAAATTTTAGTTTAGGAGGGGCTGGCGCCTATATATATATATATATAATTTTTAGTCTAGGGGGGCTATAGCCCCTGCCAGCCCCCCCTGGATCCGTCCCTGACTTCATACTATTAATATTTTTTTCAATTAAATATTTTGAACTAAAATAGAAAAAACTTATTAAGAGATACATTAGTTTTGGTATACGCGATACTCAAAAACTCATAATGCCAGATGTACTAATTGTGTATTGACTTAAAATGTTGTCGTGAAAGTCACATTGATGACATGCAAGTGTTATGATAACATGAGACATACATGATGGCATTGTAGGATTTCAATATTATGAGTGCGCAGATAAGGTATATTGATATATCTCATATATAATTATCATATTTATTTTTTTCTGTTTAACAAAAAGTACTTGATTAAATATTTAATTAAAAACTTTAGAAGTTATTTATAACAAAAATAATTTCTCAAAAAGGACAAAATATAAGTGAGAATTCATACTTGGTTTTACTTCTAACAAAAAATTGGTAAAAGAATTTCAATGCATTTGATACAGGACGTGATCTTTTGACCCGTGAATTCTATATAAAACCGACCTTAATCCATCTTAATCACCTATTTATGTGAGTCCGTACCAGAAAATTTGAGGGGCCTTGATACGGTGAATCTCATCAATTGAAATAGGTAGAAGGTAAGGACATGTACCTCCTTGCACTAAATTCAATATGAACCACCCACTCATTCAATGCTTCGGTCTCATTCGACACACAGAGACAAGAGCCTACGATTCCTCAGATTGTATACACATATTCACACCATAAAAATGCATATATATTTTTTGGCCACATGGATGTGACAGATCAACTTTTACGAGGACATCAGTTTGCGTATGAAAAATGGCTGGCGCGTGGAGTTAATTTGTATAACATGGTTGCTTGGTGAATGAAGAAAAAGGAGCTTGAAAGGAAGGCAAAGTAGATGGTACGTCGACGTCTTATTCCTATTTGCAATTATGGCTTTTCTGGTAAGTTTGGTGCAAACTTAGTTTTTTTTTCTCTTGTTTTCCTTTTCCCATTTCATGTCGTTATAGAAAATTAAAGTTTGTAAGAAAATAGAAACATATTTATGGTCCCATATATTTGTCCCAACCGTTATGGTTTGTATTATTATGTATAAATGGTCTGGATGAGGATTAATAAGTGATGAGAAATATACAACAAACGGCATGGCACCAAGATGGTCGTCGGAAAAGCCACGCAACAAGGACGTAAAATGTACGGTACCAATAAAAGGACATTGTTAGGTGAAGATTTTGATTTTTTTTAATTGTTTCGTCGAAAAGCTCAAGGTTAATATTTAATAATTGTGTTGCTCATAACAGCTTCAACATTAGTAATTAATATAAATTAGTAAACCTTGTATTAAATTTATTAATTTTATTTTATCACATGTATTAAAAATATAATATTTAATATGTATATTAATTTATTTCTATTAGCAATTAATATTATATTAATATATCATTTTGTTAATAATTAATACTATCTTTATTAATTTAATCCTATTTCATTTATTAATTTATTATATTACATAGTAAAAATTAATAATTTAATATAAAATATTAACCAAATTATTAAAATTAGCATGAACTCCATTTTTTCCACTTTAATATTTAAATTCTCATTGTGTATTACATATACCAAGACAATGGTCCCTATTAGTGACTATCCCTAAATGAGTTGAAGATGTGTATATTATTTTTTGACTTCTTGATACAACTGGCCCCCTCCCCCTCCCAAAAAAAAAGAAGGATCCTTGTATTCTTCATCAACTTGATAGGATCCTAACAATTAGTCTTGCTTATTATAGAAACGATCCATTAATTCCTTTGGATTCTATTATTTGTTAATTATTGTTAAAATGTGCATTTTAGGCCATTCTTACTTTTAGAATCTTTAAATAGAGTATTTACCGATACAAAATTATTCTTAGGTAATATGGGTGGAAATTGGTTTATTTGAATAACAAAAATATTGTTTTACCGAAACTTTTGTTTCCTTAACACCACCCCGTAAGCTTAATGGAAGAGAAATAGATGATGAGAGTTTTCAGGTGAGCTTCGAACCCTAACTTTTGATATTTCAGACGAGCACCCACTCCCCCCATCTATGGCTTGTTCTTCTTCTTCCTCTCCTGTCCACACTCGAACCCCTCTCTTCTCCTTACCAACCCTAATTCCTGCTCCTTCCACACTCTAGAAATCAGAAATCCCTAATCGCAACCACATTCATAAACAAAATACCGATCCAAACACCATCATACCTCACATAACAACAAATAATCCTCAGAAATTGAACCCTTTCCTTAACCCAAACCTAATTCCGTCCAACAACACCCTTCAGGGCTCAGACCCTGCGACCTCTTCTCAACCCCTAGCTCCTAAAAAATCTGAGACTTTCAAGTCCTGGAAGGCAATTGTCTCGGAAGGTATAGAGGCATCCTCAGAAGACAATGCATTAACTTACTATCCCCCCCTCCCCCCTGAGGTCAAGGAGGAGTAGATCTACGTCATTCCTCCTCCGGAGTTAGCTCAGAAGGGTGTTGCAAAGTTCATGTTAGCTTCGATATGTTTTTTATTGGGAAAAGGCCAACTTCCCCAATGGTACAACGAGCTCTGGCTAAGACTTGGGCAGAGTTTGGGCTAAAGGAGATGTTAATAACTAGCTCGAACAATTTCTTATTTAAGTTTGAATCTGAGCAAGGTTTGAAGTCAGTGCTAGAAAAGGGGCCTTAGCATATCTAAGGGAAGCCCCTATTTTTGAGAAAGTGGAGTCTGAATGGAGGGGAACATGAGGAGGTAAAGTATGCTCTAGTGTGGGCTAGGTTCTACAACATTCTAGTTGAATACTGGAATATTGAAGGTTTGGGTAGGATAGCAAGTGTGGTGGGACATCCACTCTTAATGGATTCGCAGATAGCAAGGATGTCTAGGATAGTATATGCCCGTATGTGTGTGGTACTGGAGCTATATGGGAAATGGCCCTCTGCCTTCCAATTGGCCACGTATAGTGAGGAGGGGAAAATGTTTTTTAAGGAAATTAGGATTGAATACGAATGGAGGCTAGACTAGTAAGAGCACAAAAAGGAATGGGCTCCAACAGGGAGAGTCTTTGAGACTGGTCTCCAAAAAGAGTTGGAGAAGAGCAAAGAGATGATACGAAACACTTCTACTCACTAACACCTAACACCTGAGCTTACCTCCAAGCCAACATATCAAGGTAAGGAGGTCATTCGAGTTCCAAAGAGTTCAACCGAGCCATGCAAGGAGCAAGGTCCTCAACAACAGGAACATATTCCTGAGAAGACAATGCAAGAAGGTATAGATACAATCTCAGTAGGGAATCCTTCTACCCTGAACCCGAATCAACAAATACAAGAAGAACTTAGTGGAGACATTGATGAGTTCAGCACTTCTGCTGTAAATCAAATTGGTATATCTTCCTCTCCAATTTTTTAATTGGCTCCAAATAGTCCTGGTACTAAGAGAGGGGCAGAGGGGGACTTTACAGTGAGGACAAATAGGAAAACTAGAAGGAAACAAAAGTAGGTTGGTTGCTGGTTTCTGGTTCTTGAATTATGGACTTGGTTTTTTAAGAATGTGAGGGGTCTAAACAATCCTAAAAAACAACTAGTTGTACAATGCTTGGCTTAAAAGATTATTAGTTTCTTTTATTTGTTTAATCAAATCTAGGATTAGATCTCCCTCCTATTTGAATAATGTTTGCACTTCTTTGTTTCATAGATGGAATTATTACAACAATATAGATCAATCTTCTAATGCTAGGATTGTGCTTGCCTGGAATCCTAATAACTTTTTGTGTTCAATCATAAGTACATTTGATCAAATTATTCATGTGGAATTGTCCCCTAGGAACTGTTCTGAATCATTCCTAGTTACTTGTGTCTATGGGGTTAATAACCTCAACCATAGGAAGCTTCTTTGGTCTGGTCTATCCAACATTACCCCTTCGGTAGGTCAATCCCCTTGGATTATTGCAGGGGATTTTAATGCTATATTATTTCCTCATGAGGCTGATCCTTCTAGTTCCTCTGCCATGAGTACAATGAGTGATTTTAGACATTTTGTAGGGGATAATGGTTTGTTTGATCTAAACTCCAGTAGTCCAAGTTTCACTTGGAACAATAAACAATGTGGAGATTCCCTCATTGCAAGGAAGTTAGATAGAACCCTCATCAACCCGACATGGAGTCTTAGGTTTCCTAGTTATTATTGTGTCATTCAAAACCCATACATCTCAAACCATTCTCTTTTAGTGGTTAGGTTTGTTGTTAATCAACAGAAGAGAAATTCTCCTTTCAAGTTCTCTAACTTTCTAGCTTCTCAGTCTAACTTTCTACAAACTGTCGAGGATGCATGGTCCTCTCAAGTTCAGGGCACTCCTATGTATTATGTAGTGTCAAAGCTTAAGATAGTTAAAAAAGCTCTCAAAACTATGAATTCTAGTTAGATAGGGGATGTGAATGCCAGAGTTGAGAAATGCCAAGTTAATCTTAATCACATTTAGGATCAAATGAGACTTTTACCTAATTCCTCTAATCTGATTGTTCATGAATCAAAGGCTATTAGTGAGTTATTTAGAGCATTAGAGGATTAGGAATCTTTCTATAGACAGTCCTCTAGGATCAAATGTTTTCGAGAAGGGGATAAAAACACCAAATTCTTCCATAATTCACTCCTTGCCAACAGAAACAGAAATTCCATACACTCCCTAGAAGTGGGAAATGGGAACAGGATAGTAGGTCTCACAGAAAATTCAAGATCAGTTCCTTGAATACTTTCAAGGAACTATAGGGGATCAAAAGGCTCTTTACTCTTCCAAAGAGTTTGTGGGAAATCTTTTTCCTAACCCTTTGTCTGAAAACCTTTCCAATTCTCTTATTGTTGAAGTTTTATCACAAGAGATAAGAGAGGCTTTAAACTCTTTAAATCCCAATAAGGCCTTTGGCTCAGATGGGTTTAATGGATTCTTCTTCAAACAAACCTGGCCTATAATTGGGGAGGAAGTTACTAAGTTACTAGAGCCATTCAAAAAAATTTCCTTCATGGAAAACTCCTCGAAGAGCTCAATTTCACTTTCATCTCACTCATTCCCAAAAAAGCCCACCCTTCCACAGTTTTAGACCATAAACATGCTCTATAAGATGATTGCTAAAATCTTAGCAAATAGGCTTAGAGAAATCCTCCCTCTCATTGTAAGCCCTAATCAAAGTGCTTTCATTAAGAATCGTAGAATAGGGGACAATATCCTATTGACTCAAGAGATTTTTAAGAACTATCACTTTTCTAATAATCAGAAGAGGTGTGCTTTTAAAGCGGACCTTCAAAAAGCTTATGACTCAATTCAATGGGATTTCCTTCTTAATGCTCTAGAAGTAGTAGGCCTTCCTTTGAAGTTCTTTGACTGGGTCAAAGAATGCATAACCACTCCCTCTTATTCAATCTTAATCAATGGATCCCCCTCTAGATTTTTTAAAGGTAAGTCGGGCTTAAGATAGGGAGACCCCTTATCACCTCTCCTCTTTATAATCTATATGGAAGTTTTCTCTAGAAATTTGAAAGCTTGTCTAAAGAATAGCCCTTCTTTCAAATACCATTGAAGATTCCAAGGCCTTAAAACTCAATCATCTCCTATTTGTTGATGATCTCTTGATGTTTTGTTATGTGGATTTGTTATCTACTCAGATCTTATTTGATTCCTTGTGTACTTTCTCTATATTTTCTGGTATGGATATGAATACTTACAAGAGTTAGTTTTTTTTAATCCCCGGATGTGAACTATCTGAATCATCGAATGAAACTTATGTCTAGACTCTAGCAAGGTACTCTTCTCATACGATATTTAGGGGTCCCACTCATAACAAGTCAGTTATGGAGGAGGGATTGCCTTCCCCTTTTGGACAAAATAGATAAGAGGATCAACAAATGAACTCATAAAAGTCTTTCTTATGTAGGTAGAATCCAATTGGTAATTTCATTCCTTTCTTCTTTCCAAGTATACTGGTATACCCATTTCATACTTCCTTCTTCCATCCTTAAGGATATACTCAGGAATTTTTTGTGGGCTGGGAAGGTTGATTCGAAATCTCATGCAAAGGTTAAGTGGAGTGACATTAGTAGATCGAAAAAGGAGGGAGGTTTAAAAGTGAAACATTTGACTACATGGAAACATGCCCTGTTAGGGAAACGGATTTGGAATCTGTTTGAAGATAGGGAGGCCCTATGGCTAAAGTGGGTGCTTACCATCATCCTGAGAAGGAAAAACTTCTGGAGCGCTCATTTGATCGCGGCTCTGTCATTTTGATATAAAGATCGAACCTTTGAAAGCCGAATCAAAAATAATTTATACCAAAGATTGCAGTATAGGGTGCAACCTCGAGTCGTCTCTCTTAATCGAAACCTAATCAAATGGACCTAAGCTAGCCTATATGTCATAAAATGCAAGTGAAATTAGTAAGAAGGGGGTTTTAATCTTGAAAACATTAACTACACTAAAATGCATTGTAAAAAGTATTTTTTTTTGGAATAGAAAATGAAAAGATTAAAACAAGTGATAAAATCCTCTTGAAAATGAGCTTTGGCTATCACAGCTCAAAACTAATTTGATGGAAGTAGAAATCACTAAGTTTGAATGGTAAACCTTAAAGAACTCTCTTTAAGTCCAGGGT
>JANZLX010000005.1:33223365-33235271 GCA_025531955.1 Erythroxylum orinocense
TTCTTACAATAAAACACAATACCAAAACATTGATTCTCACAAAGCTGTAATGGGCATTTCTAGCCCCAATTAATCAAAATCTCATAAATCGAAGTTTCACAAAAGTTACATGAATAGTAACCGAACAAGCTCACTTTTCAATTATAAAGATGTTACCCACACTACATGCATTCTTAAAATACTCATTTAATAATTCTAACGTCTAATAAAAAATTCGGGGTCCAACATAAACATATATCAAAGACTAAAACTTGACTTAAAGATGGCTCAGTACATATCTGTCGGGTATGGTGATATGTAGTTTGACTTTAAACTCTATGACCCAGAAAAGCGAAAGTTATTAGAAGCAGAGCATCGTATTCCATAAGTGCAAGATAGGTGTAGTACTTAGTAAAAGAGATAAGATTACTCTTAGTAGTTTACCATGTGGTGCCATTAAGTTTCCCTTATTTTGGCTCTTTCTAATCAACCCATAAGTGAAGGAGAGAGAGAATATGAGTAGGCACATAATGTTAGTGATTAATTACAATCTGGTAATGATGAGCTACATGATCCACATCTGAACAATGGTGTAGAAGAGGCTGGTGAGAATAATGGAAAGGGAGAGAAACCTGGTTTGATGGTAGAGGATATTCAACTTTGAAGGTCAACTATAGAGAAAAGGCCTTTTATATAGTATCTGAGTTTATAATACCTTCTAATTACTATTGAGTGGGAGCTTCAAAATGTGTAAGAGGTAGATTCATATGAAGATAAATATCATTGGTTCGCAACTATACAGGAGGAAATGAATTCCTTGAAGAATATTAAAACTTCTAAAGGATAAGAAGGCATTACAGAGTAAATGGGTATTCAACTATTCAAGATAAAGAAGAATGGTGACAAGCTGGTGAACCATAAGTAAGACAGTAAGGGACTTAACCAAAAGAAAGGCATTAATGTTGATGAAATTTTCTCACCAATGGTCAAGATGACTTTAATACTAACTGTGTTGGATCTAATTGCTAGTTTAGATCTTAAACTTGAGCAACTTGATGTGAAAGTTATCTTCTTACATGGAGATTTGGATGAGGAGATATATATGGAACAACTGGAAGTATTAAAGGTTTAGGGCAAGGAGAATCTAGTTTGCAAGTTGAAAAAGAGTTTATATAGGCTAAAACAGGCACCAAGACATTGAAAATGAAAGTTTGATTCATTTATGATAGAAAATGGTTATAAGCGAACTTTTGATGATACTTATGTTTATTTCAAGAAGTTTACTAGTGAAAACTTCATTATTCTTCTTCTATATATTGATGATATATTGATTATGAGATAAGTTGTTAGGATAATCCACAAGATAAAAGAGGAATTGTCTAAATCTTTTGACTTGAAAGATTTGGGATCGATAAAACATATTTTGGCATGGAAATGAATCGATATAGGAAAATAGGAAATTTTGATTTTCACAAGAAAGATATATTGAAGCGGTGTAAGAAGGTTCAATATGAAACATGTCAAGCCAATTAGCACGCCACTAGTACCTTATTTTAACTTGAGCAAGTGTGCTTACACTTTAACTAAAAAGGAGAAAGATGGTATATCTTATATTCCAACTCATCTATTATTGGTTCCTTAATGTATGCAATAGTATGTACAAGACTAGACATAACAAGACTTTTGGGTTGGTGAGTAGATATTTGCCCTATATAGGGAAGGTTCACTAAAAAGTAGCAAAATAGATCTTAAGATACTTATAGTGCACTATCAAATTGAGATTGTGTTTTAGCAGGGGGAGCCAATTCTAAAGGGTTATATAGATGCAGACATGGTTGAAGATCTTGATAACATGAAATCCACTTTAGGCTACTTATTCAAATTTGCAGGAGGGGCCATTTCTTGGCAATCCAAGTTGCAAAAGTATGTAGTTTTATCCACAACAGAAGAGTGAAAGTATGTAAGTAGATGCTTTGGTTAAAACAGTTCTTTCAAGATTTGGATGCTAAACAAAATGATTATGTAGTATTTTCTGATGACCAAAGGGTCATGGATTTGAGTAAGAATACTATATATCATTCCCACACAAACTAAATTGATGTTAGATATAATTGGTTAAGACTTATGATTGAGAAATAATGATTTGCAGTTGAAGAAGATTCACACAGATAAGAACGATTTTAGTATGTTAACAACGGTGGTTCTACAGAGCAAGTATGAGCTTTATAGTGAGCTCGCTAGAATGACTCTTAAATAATCATTGATGTGATTCGAGTCTCCTCTAGAATGGCTAAAGGGGGAGATTGTTGAGTGTTCAACCCTACCCAGAGACAAAAGTGAGTTCTGTTGATCTTGGATATTCTCATAGATTGATAGAATAATGAAAGAGTGAAGTCAAGATGGATAAAGGTTGATTTAAAGCCATTCCTGAGAGACATGATTCTGTAGAGTACAACATGATCATGTGCTTGACTTATGCAATTTTGTGTTAAGGCTGTGTAAAAGACTACAAACACGTACAAGATATATGATGACCAATATGGCCGTGTAAGATCAAATATGTTCATATCCTTATCATACACGACCTTGTAGGTAAGTTCAAATGTGTACATGTGGATGGAAGACTTGAAGGCTTACACACTCATGTAGAAGCATGCACACACATGTCCTTGGTTACACAACTGTGTGATTAACTAAGATCATGTATATCTATGATTCCTTGAAATATAATTAGGACATGATCATCTACACAGTATTGTAAGTGACCTTATCCAGTTATAAATCTTATTTTTTTGGTATAAAAGGGGGAATAATGAAGTTCATCAATATGTATAAAAATAACATTGAAAAGGGAAAGAAAGAGAGTGAGAATAGTTGAGAAGTCTTTCTCATTCTATAATTAGCAGTTTTAGCAATAAGTTAGCTTTTGAGTGTTTGTTTCATAATAAAATTGAGAATGTTATTAATTTGAGGTATTAATTTTTACTCAATACTGAAACTTGATAGGATTACTTGTAGCTTTTTATGGTATAGTTTCGAGCAAAGACTAAAAACTTAGAATCTTTAAACTCTTGTAATTTCCTATTGAATTGGTGAATTTGCTCATCGATTTGACTTGTAATTTTTTCTCTATATTAGAGGGTTTTTCCCGTATATCTAATGTTTGATTTATTTTCATTTCATATATATATTGCTTGATTATTATTTTTTGCGATGGGTCTCTTGAGATTAGTTGATTGTTCTTCATTGAAATTGTGGGAGCTATGATCGAAACTCAACATTTCATACTAAGAACCAATATAGGATGAATGCAAATTGAATCATCAAATCTTCTTAAAGAGACTGAATTATCAAGAATACTTAAACTTCCCCCAATTAATTTGTAAAAATAAATAACGATATATGAAAATAAAATTAATAACTTTATATCAAAAATAAAGCTTTTTGTGCACTGCTTTACATTTTCTATGTATAAATATCGTTAAAATTGCTAGTATTAAGTTACAAAATTATGTGTACAACTTCATTATCTTCACCTTATCAATCTATGTAACGATCCTATTAATTTTTTCAAACACCACTATTCGTTTAGCCATCACTCATCAACCTTAATTTGTTTAAATTAATTTGAATACATAATTGCCACTAAACATGTTATAAGGCAAAAATTAGCTCATAAACTTTTATTTGATTACATTCATTTGGACACTTGCATTTCAACGTCTCACTCATTTAACTTGGAATCGATAATTTGGTACACACTACACAACCAACAAACCAACTCAAACTCATAAATTACAAATATTATGTAATAGAACAACTAAAACAAACAAACAACAACCCAAAAGCTGGTTTTTAAGTGAAATTTAAACAATAATAATTATTATTTTATCAATTGAGCACATTATTTTTTTGCAATTGATTTTGCATATTTGATAAACTTTATATCAAGTAAAGTTTACATAAGATGGCTTTGATGTAACACCCCACTCTCGTGTGACCTGAACCCGACATCGATGGTGATATCCGAGTCCGTGCCCCGCGAAGATGGCGTGCTACATCACTCAGTCAAAACTCAGTATACTTTTTTTTGAATACAATCATATGCGCAAAAATCCTGAACAAAAAAAATTACCGATAAATATAATGACCATGGGGGCCCATTGTATAAATACAATTTACTACGATCAACTATAGTCCGACCGTCCGTTGACTTTACAAATTGACTTAAGCAGTTGTACAAAATTTCAAAAAAAACAAATACAATTTTACTAGACACTAATGCAGACGCGAACTGATCCCGACCTCTATCTCTAACTTGCATACAGTAGGCATACTCCCGTTTGTCTCACGGGGTACTCTTCAAAGCCTGAAAAATAATTACAAATTTTTGGTGAGTTTTGCGAACTCAGTGAGGAACCATCATCGATGGTTCACCCAATTCATGCAACACATCAAGTCACAATTTCATAAATGCATAGTCAGAAGCACCACTTGATGTTACTCAAGCAATTCACAGGCAAAGCACAGTTACATGTTCAGAAGACCACATGATTGTTATCGTACATGTGTACGGCATTCTTGCCTTTATATATTAGGAAGCGATGACATAGAAGTGTTATCTGGCTGTGACATGTGAATCCAATCTGTGAACTACTTGCTTTTGAATGTGTGATTGTGATATTATTGAGTGTAAACTGGATGAATTATGTGTATTTATATGTGATTGTCGAATGTGTTACATGGATATAAATGACATTGTAAAATGCCCCACTTCAATGTGGAATGCCGGACTACGGTCCGATGATCTGAGAAAATGATTGAATGGGATAAGTGATTACATTGCATAAATGTATAACACATAATGGCAGTTGTGACCGGAGTAGCCACCGATTAGAGCTATAACATCAATGAGTGAAAAAGAGCCTCGAGCTCGAAGGGAAGTAGTGCATACCCAGAGGGCTCTCCTACCTCTAAGACGCGTGGGACGTACTGCATACCTAGAGAGCTCTCCTACCCCTAAGACGCGTTTAACGCTTAATGAGCCCTATATGGGACAGTTTAGGCACTCGGTCACAACAAAGTGACAATTGGAAAAGTGAGTTTCATATGCATTAGATTGAATATCTGGATTGGGTGAAAGGCATAACGCCTTATACTTGTATGATAGCAATCATGTGATATTTTTGAATGTACTAATGTGAAATAATCTGTGAACTACTTACATGCAATTATGTGATAATTCTGAACGTGACATTGTGAATTCTTGTAATTGGTTTGAGTGATGGGTCAAAAAATTCAATTAGTGATTCTGCCCCTACATTTGACCTGAACAGTACTACCATCTTCTAAAAATCATAACTCCTTGCTCCAATGTCAAAAAATTGCATACTTTATACCCATGAAAAGATCAAACAAAATACTACACTTCTTATGAAGGGCTTAAAGACAAATGCCATCACTAACTAACTCAAACCTGTCATGCAAGTGACGGCCCTGATCACTTGTCAATGACCTAACTTAGGTTCAGTTTTTTGAAATGGAAACAGTTCGGTTTTAAAAAGTTTTGTAATTTAATATTACTGTTTTGTTATTGTGATGCCATGTGGAGTATAGTGATGTTTGTCTATAATTCTCTCTTATTATAGGATATGTATCAGAATGACCTACGGGCGTCCCAGTGGGTACCCTACGGTAAGGGGGCGCTACATTTACGTGGTATCAGAGCATGGTTTGGCATATATTGGGACTAGTTAAATATGTAGGTATGAATTCTTACAGAAATGTAGAAATTGATCATAATTCTTGTTTTGTTCTAGGTCATCCGCTTTAGGTGAGCAAGGAAGCCAACCAGTTGACCAAGGTTCTGAGGGAGCAAGTAGGGGGTCCTCGGTACCTTAGTTTGAGGAGTTACCTCCTAGAGTCCCCGTGAGACGGGAGAGGGGGTATGATTTGCTGCGGAAGTAAGGGGCTGTACACTTTTATGACAGTATAGACCCCGCAGAGGCTGAGGGATGGCTGGAGAGGACTGAGAGAGTCTTCGACCAAATGGATTGCAAACCTGATGAGAGGTTAAATTATGCGGTTTCTTTTTTGCAGGCGCCAGCTTATAAATGGTGGAAGACTATTTCAGGCAATACCACCAGGCCTCGTTCACTGACATGGGATGACTTTCTGAGGGCCTTCAGGGATAACTTCATGCCCAAGGTCTACTTGGATATGAAGATGCAGGAGTTCCTGGAGTTGAAACAGGGTAGGATGTCGGTAGCAGAGTATGAGGTGAGGTTTAATGAGCTGATAAATTATGCCACAGTTATGATTCCTACTGAGGCTGATAAGTGCCGGAGGTATAAGAATGGCCTCAATACAGAGATTCACACCCGGTTAGCCCGGTCAGACATGGGCACCTTTATTAAGTTGAGGGTTACTGTAGTGCGAGTGGAGCAGCTGATGAGGCAGCGACAGGCTGAGAGGGGACAAGGCTCCCGGGGAAAGAGACCAAGTGACAGTCAGGGCAATTCTGGCAGGAGTTTTAGTAAGCGCCAGAGTAAGACCTTTAGATTCTTGGGAGGATCGAGACAGCCTGGATTTGGGTAGAGAGGGAGACTGGTACAGACTGGTAGTGGCAGTGGTAGAGGTGCAGAGCAGATGCCTTTTGTATGTGAGCATTGTGAGAGGAGGCACAGTGGGAGTGTTGGTGGCTGACTGGAGCCTGCCTTAGATGTGGCTCGATGGATCACCAGGTTAGAGATTGCCCTGCCACGTTGGGAGCTCAGTTTGCTGTCAGTGGGCGATCTGGGAGCAATACCACCGTGCAGTAGAGTAGGGTTGGTGGATCCGGACAGAGGGGCCAAGGCAGAGCTGAGGGGTCCTTTGTGAGGACTGAGGGGCGAGGTAACCGACCCCAGTCCTAGGCCAGGGTCTATGCTATGACCAGGCAGGAGGCCCAGGATTCCCCAAAAGTGGTGGCAGGTGCGCTTCTTATTTCTGGCTTTGAAGCATTTTCACTGCTAGATCCAGGATTCACACATTCATTCATCGCACCGCATTTGGCATGTAGATTGCATGGGGATAGGGAGAGGTTACAGTATGGGTTAGAGGTGAGTACACCTCTAGGTAGCACTACTGTTTTAGGAGAGGTCTGCAAGGGGTGTCCGATTGTGATCGATCAGGCAGTGTTGAGGGCAGACCTGATAGTATTGCAATTGAGGGAGATAGATGTGATTTTAGGTATGGACTGGCTTACTACACAAAGGGCCATTATGGACTGCTACACTAAGGAGGTTATCTTAGAGTCTCCTAGTCAGCCTAGAGCAGTGTTCCGAGGAGTTAGTCAGGCAGTGCCAGCTCGGATGATTTCTTTCTTGAGTGCCCTGAGGTTGATGCAGGGGAGATGTGAAGCCTATCTGGCCCATGTTATTGATGTGAGAGTTGAGCAGAGACTGCAGGATATTCCCGTGGTTAGGGAATTCCTCGATGTGTTTCCTGATGAGTTACCAAGTTTACCGTCGGATCGGGAAACAGAGTTCACTATTGACCTCGTTCCAGGTACTGCTCCTATATCTATCCCTCCATATAGGATGGCGCCTATGGAATTGAGGGAGCTGAAGACCCAGTTGCAGGAGTTACTAGAGAAGGGCTTTATTAGATCCAGTATCTCTCCTTGGGGAGCTTCGGTGTTATTTGTGAAGAAAAAGGATGGAACCTTGAGGTTGTGCATTGATTACAGGCAGTTGAATTTTGGAGGAGGCTTATATGGCCGCTTATGCTATGCATCCTGGTACTACCAAGATGTATAACACTTTTAAGCAAAATTTTTGGTGGCTTGGCATGAAAAAGCAGGTAGCGGAGTATGTATCTAGGTGTTTGACGTGCCAGCAGGTTAACGCTGAGCATCAGGATCCAGTGGGGAAAGCTCTATTTGTTGCCTATTCTCGAGTGGAAATGGGAACGAATTACTATGGATTTCAATATGGGGTTGCCCAAGACTCCGGGCTAGCATGATGCTATTTGGGTCATAGTGGACAGGTTGACTAAATCGGCCCATTTCTTGCCAGTGAAGGAGAACAATTCCCTGGATCAGTTGGCCCAGAAGTATGTGGCTAAGATAGTGAGACTGCACGGGGTCCCAGTGTCTATAGTGTCAGACCGGGATCCCAGATTTACTTCGAAGTTCTAGCAGAGTTTGCAGTCTGCTATGGGTACCAGATTAAACTTTAGTACAACATTTCATCCTCAGAAGGATGGGCAGAGTGAGAAGATGATTAAGACTGTTGAGGATATGCTTCGGGCTTATGTATTGGAGTTTAGAGGAGCATGAGATCAGTATATAGCCCTAATTGAGTTTGCATATAATAATCATTATCACAGCAGCATTGGGATGGCACCATATGAGGCTTTATATGGGAGACAGTGTAGATCGCCTTTGTATTGGGATGAAGAGGGTGTGAGAATGATTGAGGGTCCAGAGCTGATTCAGGCTACAGTAGATAAGGTGAAACTGATTCGGAGCCGAATTAAAGTGGCTCAAGACAGATAGAAGAGTTATGTGGATCAGCATCGGAGGGAGATGGAGTATAATGTAGGAGACAGAGTATTCCTACGAGTGTCACCGTGGCGCGGTGTGCTGAGGTTCGGTAAAAAGGTTAAGTTAAGCCCTAGGTGCATTGGTCCCTACGAGATCATTAAGAGGATTGGACCTTTGGCCTATAAGTTGGCTTTACCGAGCGAGATGTCTCAGTTACATAATGTGTTCCATGTGAGTATGCTCTGGAGATATTGATCAGATCCGACACATGTGATACAGGCTCAGGAGATTGAGGTTACTATTAATCTGAGTTATGTGGAGGAGCCGGTCCATATTGTGGGGTCACAGGTTAAACAGTTGAGGAATAAGGTTATTCCATTAGTGAAAGTTATCTGAAGAAACCACTCAACTGAGGAAGCCACTTGGGAGACCGAGGAGCATATGAGGAAACACTATCCTCATCTATTCGACAAAACAGGTAAGAATTTCGCGGACGAAATTTTTTTTATTAGGAGGGAGAAATTGTAACATCCCACCCCCTACGAGAAGGGTAGAATGGTAATTTGGTAAAGGGCTAAAAGGACATAGGATTTGTTGTGAAAAAAAATCATGCATATGTCTACATGTAAATAGTGAAATGTGCATATGAAAAATAACAGTATATGCGTGTATAACATTTCTCGGTATTTGTGCCTAAATGTAATTTGGTTGTGAACAATGTGGTATTTGTGTTTGAAAAATTCATTTGAGTGATTCCTTGTGTGTTTTATATTTTAAGGGAATTTTAGGATTTTTTCTGAAAATTTTCGGGGAAATTACCGGACCGAAAAAATCGCCAAGTGGCGAACTTACTGGTTTTCGGTACTGCAAATTTCTGTCAAATGGTACTGGAATATTGGGTACATTATTTTGAAATTGTAATTGGGACCCTTGAAAATAAATTGAAGATGTAAGTTTTATTAGGATTATTTTATTACAAGTGATTAATTAATTTTGTCTTTTTCTTCTCAATGGACAAGTGTCATAGTGACACATCTCAACTTCATTTAATGCTTGCTTGCTTCATTCTCGGTTGTTCCTAGATAAATGAATGAAAAAGATGAGTTTACTTGCTTATTTCCTTCTTCATCCGAAAACCTTCTCCTTTTGCCTCTTCATCGAATTTCCTTGATTTCTCCCTAGTTAAATTGCTACTCTTTTCTCCTCCCTTAAGTGTTTTCCTTACATGCTCACAAGCTTAAACCTTCTACCTTCTTACCATGATGATAGCCGTGCATGGTGTTGAGAAGTGAGAAGTTGTTGATAGTTGAAGAATTTAATAGTTGGAAGCTTTGATTAGGTAAGAATTTAATCATGCTCTTTAAGTAGTAGTGGTTAGATGCATTGATTGGAAGTGATTGTTCATTAATTATGATTTATGATGCATTAATTTCATGAAACCTATGGTTTGATTTGTTGGGTATGTTTGTGTAAGAATTAATGAGGTTAATATGATTAGTGTGTGAATTGTGTGTTTTGAAGTGATTTTAGTGATGTTAGATGGTTAATACTTAAAAGAAAATGATTGATTATGGATGCTGAAATTTTGTGGGTTTATGTTGAAGTGAAGTTCTTGATGAAAGTTTGGTTGAATGAGTGATTAAATTTAGTGCTTATTGAAGTGGAATTGGAATTTGAATGATAGGAATTGGATTGAGTATCAAAGCTGGAAAATGTACCTTGAACATGTTCCAATGTTTTTGCCATAACTAGTTGTGTGGTCAAGCAATTGAGGTGAGGTTTGTCTTAAATTAAAATTGAGACATTTGGCTACATTTTATGTGAAGGATGTTCTGCCCAATTTTGATTAGAAAAGTTTTGAATCTTGCTTTGAAAGTGAATGATATGAGCTGTGTGAACAGTACCCGAGCTTGATGACCTGAAACTTTTGATGCATTTTCTAGATTGATTTAGGGTGAATTTGTGGAGTTGGTCTTAATGAAAGTTGAAGAGGTTTCTGTCATCTTTTTATTGCCACTAAGTATGCAATTTTTCGCTATGTATGTTGTGAGTTATGACCTGTTGAATGTTGGCTGTTTATGTGCATTATGTTGGAACCTAGCCCTAAATGTAGGCTTGTGAGTATTGTGCTTGGAAGCTAAATTATAGATTTTTGTGATTCGAATTGGCTCAAGTGATCTTCTGGAAAGTTGTAGAGGAAGAAATTAGCTTTAAAATAAGTTATAGCATGTTAATTTTGGATGTCAGAATTAGGAGTTATGAATTTTCAAAGACTGGACTTAAATTAGGTAATTTACTAGTTAGCAGGGTAGCCACCTTTATGGAAGAAATTGACCTAATTAGAAATAGAATTGGCTTCTAATCCCTTCATGAAAATTGAAGTGTGTTGTCTGATCTTTCCAGTGATATAAGGTAGAGATTTTTTAGACATTGGAGCAAAGAGTTATGATTTTTAGAAGATGGTCATACTGTTCAGGTCAAATGTAAGAGCAGAATCTTTAATTGAATTTTTTGACCCATTTAGCAATTGACCATGTTGTTCATGAAAGTTTTAGATCATGTTTTGTTCTTTCTTTTGGACAAAAATTTTGCAATTTTTGGAAAAAGTAACGGAAAGTTATGAGTTTTGCAAAATGGTATACCGGTTTGGGAAAAATGGTGAAGGCAGTAACTTTGAGTGTATTTTTGACATCCTTAGGGGTGAAATTGATTTTTGTGGCCTTCATGAAACTTGTAGAGCTCTCTTTTTCCTATGAAATAGATGCCAAGTTTGTCTAATTTGGAGTTTGGAGTAAAGAGTTATGCCTAGTTGAATTTCGAACAGAAAAAAGGAAAGAAGAAGGCAGACCTCGCGATCGCGAGATGGCCATTTTGTCAGCTCGCGAGTGCGAGCCATCGCGACTGAGAACGGCCGAGACGGGGCTCGCCTCGTGACTGTGACTCCTCGTGAGTGCGAGGCGAGTAGTCGCACTCGCGAGGCAGCACTTGACTTTTTCTGTATTATTTTTTTTTATTTGTTTAGGCCGTCTTTTGCTTATATGTTTTCCATCCGATATCCGATTGGCCCGATTCTTGCGGCATCGGATTCATGAAATATTTAATTTCATTTGATGAGAAATTGGAAATTTTTAGAGGTGAAATTGGTGGGGATTGGTTAGGTCAAAGTATGGGGACCGGGTAATTATTTTCTGGTCATTGTTTTATTTATTTTTGGACCTGCAGAGGTCCGAATTGAATGATTTTGGTGTCATTAGATTTCTAATTTTTAGACGGAATTTTTGTGATGGAAATATTTGGAAAAGTGTCGGGAATGTCAGGAACATGCATTATACATGTTTTAATCATCACATATGCATCATTAAATGTGTCTGACTGTTCAATTAGTAATCTTTGTCAATGT
>JANZLX010000005.1:33257984-33290646 GCA_025531955.1 Erythroxylum orinocense
ATTCCAATTCTACACTAATAAGCATCCCAATTAGTCCCTAAATCACTCATAATTTCATCCAAACTTTCACTTAACCATTTAGCCATAAGATGTGCACAAGCAAGAGATAAATCCATACTCATTTCTTATCCGTGTTTTAAGTATATACCCATCCTCATGTCATGAACATCTAACTCTTAAAGGTCATCAATTATGCTCCATGCATCAAAGCCATGAAAAAGAAAAGGTGACTTACTTGATTTATCTTCAACATTTTCACCTTACCATGCCATGAAACCCTAACACTCCACACACACGATTATCACTAAATAAGGGGGAGTAAGTTAGGTTGCTTTAAACAAATCAAAGAAGATAGCAAGATGTTTATGTAGCTAAAAGTGGACAAAATTCAACTTGCTTTGGAGAAGAGCTTGTCGAAGATGGAGAGAGCAAATGAAAAAAAAAGAAAGGAAGAAGATGGATGTCGTAGATGAGTAGGAAACCAAGCAATAAATATGTTGAAGGTGAGTCATCATGCCATTTGGCATGTAATTAGGAAAAGACAAAATTCATTAATAATATTAAACCCTAATGAAATGAATCTTTGACCCATTCAATTCCAATGGCTCCAATTACAAGTCCAAAATAATGTACCCAATATTTTAGTGCCATTGGACAGAAATTTTCGATACCGAAAATCAACCGGTTCGCTACTTGGCGATTTTTTTCGGTCCAAAAAATTTCCCCGGAAAATTTCAAAAAAATTCCTAAAATTCTCCTAAAATGTAAAACACATAAGGAATCACTCCAATTAATTTTTCAAACACAAATACCACATTTTCCAAAATAAAATTCTATTTAGGCACAAATACCGAGACATGTCTTGAATTCATGTACAGTCATTTTCATGTGCAAAATTTTACTATTCACGTGTAAAGGCACGCATGAACATTTCAGAACAATAAACACCCTTATCCCTTTCTAAACTATCATTCTACCCTTCCCATCGGGGGTGGGATGTTACATTTGAAGTAAAGTTTACCACAAAAAAAAAGAAACCAAAGTAGTTGCTTACTACATCAATCATTCTCAGTTTAGAGCTTATTATTTGTGGCGGATATTGCTATCACACAACTAGAAGGAATTGGAACATTTACAAGTTTCCTTACCAGAGTAAATATGTCATTAACAATTTTAATGATTTAGTTCTTATGTGATATTAGTGAAGCCAAAGTCCTTAAACTTACTGATTATTAAAGTGTCCTATGTTCACATTACTTGTTTTTGACCTTTTACGATGAGTTATGTTTGCATTTATTTACTTTGGTTTGTCCAACTTGATGATGTAATAAATGCAGGAAGATCCATTGAAGTTTTCGTAGTGGAATTGGGTGCAAGTCTTCTTTCTTAATTATAATGTTAAATCCTTGTTATTAATCTTTTATTGACCAATATAGAATTGAATGAAAGCACAAGTGCATAATTAGTGCAATTGGCGTCAACAAAAATACAAGTGCATAATTAGTGCAAATGGCGTCAACAAAAATAATTATTATTATAACACTTGAAGCTAAAGTCGAAAATGATAAGTTTATCTCAAAGAAGAAAAGCGAAAGCTCATGTCATGTTGATCTTAGTTAGATAATCATTAAGATTGAGTGAACAAGAAAAAGTAGAAGAAAAAAAACGGAATACTTATCCACCTTGTCACAAACACGCAAGTTTTTATCCTATTAAATAGTATCTCTTTTATAAACATCCATAATTTGTCAACTTGGTTTTTAGCCAATCCTTATCTTCGTTTTCCTCCACTGTTCTAAGTCAACTCCTCTGTTGTTGATGTTCCTTTCCAGGATTACCACCATCGTCAATTCTAGTTTGATGTTTTTAGGATTATTTTAGTTTATGAAGACAATTTCATCCAAGAAATATAACAATTCTAAAGATCTAAGAAACTAAATTCATAAGATTCAATAAGTCCTGCGTGCTAATTTGATACAAAAACTCCGGCTCCAATCCAACAATTATAATCAATCAAACATTGAGGATGACATAAATGCGGTCTTTGTAATGTGTCTATCCATTTTATCAAAAAGAAAAAAACATTGAGGATGGCATGACTCTCGCAAGCAAACAACTCATCTTGGTCTTATTAGTAGGCCAGGCCTACATGATCCAAACTGGATATGGTGTGGATTTCTTTTCTCCAAGCTAACAGTTGTTAGTTAACTGCACATTCATGTTAAAGTTCCTAGTTCATTGCCAACTCCATAAATGCCCGAAAGACAAATGCATGTCCCCATCAACTATCTTCTGCTTTGAGCCTCCTTATAAAGATTACTTAAGATGCATATGTACCACTCTAGCATGAACCTTAAAACATCTATTGAAAGTTATGCAGAGAACTTTCCGATAGGAATCTCTACTTTTTTTTTACAAGGGAAAGAAACAAATTACTTGATCCTCCTGGGGGTGATAACCCCCACCATATCCTCTAGTAAGATAGTGTTACACCCTGAGGGTGCACTAACAAAAGTGGTGATCCTGAGATCTAGATTAACAACAAGGTTGGCAAGCCAATCAGCGCAGCGATTTCCCTCTCTATATATGTGCCCCGGAAGAGCGACCTAGTTGCAAGTGATGACTTCATGGATGCCCAGAACTAGAGGGTTGAGTGATATAGTCTGGTGTGAAGCATTAGATAACAGGTCCTTGACCATGAGAGAGTCCAGCTCGAGTACCACGCATCGGAAACCAAAGGTCCAGGCAAGGTTTAGACCCAAATAGACTCTCCAGAGTTTCGCCGAGACTGGGGAGCATCGATCAATCTTTTGTGCAAAGCCTCCAAGCCAATCCCCCGAGCTATTCCGAATAAGCCCACCCGCTGTGGCTGAAGAGTTTATGCTGTTAAAAGCGCCATCAGTGTTCTCTTTAACCTAACCCTAGGTGCTTTTCAATCCTTTTAGAAGCCATGTCAGGACTTGTCACTTGTCACCCTTGACGCATTTTGTAATTTGTATCGTTTTCTTTCCCTTAAAAAACATATATTGAAAGCAATGAATGAGTTAATACTAGGTCTACCGAAAGAAATAGCATTGGAGTGCCTAACTCGGTTGCACTATTCCACTCATCGAGTCGCCGTCGGAGTTTGCACATGGTGGTGCCATCTTTTCAAAAGCAAAGACTTTTACCATCATAAAAAGCAAACGGGTCACATGTACAGAACCGTTTGCCTCATATAGGTGTTGCCAGAGGAATCCAGAAGGAAAGTGGTTAGTTTCTCCAAATATGGGGTCTCCATATTCTACCCCCTTACTGGCACATGGAAGAGGTTCGAACCAGTTCCTGGGTATCCAGATGGGCTTCCTTTATTCTGCCAAGTGATCAATCTGGAAGGGAAGATAGTTCTTATAGGCAGGTGGGACCCAATGAATTATGAGCGAGTGACTGACATGTTTGCATATAAGTTCATGAGTCAACGATGGACACGTGGAAAGGACATATTGGGGAATCATTCCTTCTTTGCCATAGGAGAGATAGAGGGAAGGGAGATAATCGTTGGTGGACACGACGAGAACAAGAACGCATTGAACATAGCGTGGGCATACCATGTGGGGAATGACGAGTGGAGGGAATCAGATAGAATGTGGCAGGAGAGAGGGAGTAGTGATTGGGAAGGAGTTATGGGTGGTGAGTGGGTACAGAGCAGATGGTCAGGGGAGGTTCGAGGACAGTGCAGACGTGCCAGAAATGGGGAAAAAGGGGTGGAGTTGGAGGAGAGTGGGGGGCCTGGAAAGAGATGCAATGTCTTAAGTCGTGCATTAGGGTGGACAAGGTGGCAACATTTTCAAGAGGAATGATGTTGGTGTCCAGTTGGAGTTGCAAAATAGGTTGTTTATTTCCAGATCTGGATCATCGGTTCACTAAGGCTTCTTTTTTGTTACTACGCACGATCATTATCATAAACTAAATGTTTCTTTCGAGTTCTTTGGCTTTATTCAATCTGGATGCAGTGTTGAGATTTGATTTCAAATTTGCAAGAGGCTAAAGCTAAACTTGTTTGCATTTTTCTAAGTTACTATATTCTTCTTATTACATCAGTAGACAAGAGTTCCAATCCTGGTTCCTTCCTTCCTACCCCTCATCGCTAGCAATAGTATAGCAAAATCTTTAATTTATCAACAAAACTACACAGTTCCAAGGAAGACTTATTCAAACATTTCCCATAGTTTGCAAAATAGAAGCACTCAAAATGATACTGCAATAAACAAAATGAATATCATTATCTATCTGGGCTTAGACACCTCAAAAATAGTAAAGCCATAAGGTGGTGGTGGACGTAGTTAATCTACTTATGCCAATCATAAAGGGTGGATAACTGAAAACCATCTTAGTAGAACAATTAAATGAACTGAAATAGTCGTGACCCATACAGTAAACATCCAAATAACAAACAAGGCTGCTTCGCTAATAGCTTATGTCCCACACACCATCGAAGATGAGTCCAAATATTGGCTTGTTATGTCCACTGTAATCAATCATCTAGACTAGTCAGGTCTCCGGCTTCAACTCTTTGAAATATATAAGGATCTCAAGTAAGATCTACCTCTACACCTCATATCTATTAGAGAAATTGACCTATCGTCATATAAGGGAATAAAACATCAGCTATGGAATTTGACAGAATCATCAGTATGAAAGTCTTTCAACTTTAAACACAAACTCTCCAATATCTAACTTCTAATAGTTGCATATTATTCATATTACTCCGATCAGAAAAACATTTAATGAGCAATTCAATGATTTTGAAACATATGATGAGTCGTTCTCTTACCCTCATTTCTGCAGACTTCTTCTTATTTCCTTAAGCAAAAACAATGGTGAGCTTCAGGTCAAGAAGAATTTCACCATCCATATGATGCTTAGCATTCGTAGCATTAGTAGGATCTACATACTGTACAAATCCAAAACAATGTGGCTCCTTGAAACACACAAAAAGAGTCAAAGTTATGACCCAAGAAGTGAGAAATACATAAGATTTGGCTTTGTCACAGATAACCATAAAAACAAGATCCTTACTTCATTGTGATAACGAAGACTATGACAAGAGCGAGAGACACCTCATGTTACGAAATTAAAACACAATTATGTTTTGGTAACCTTTGAAAGAACCAATATTAAATTGCACTGATATTCTTCAACATCTAAAGTCTTCAAATTGTATACAAACCCAACCTTCAATCTTGATTTACATCAAGATCAACTTGAATAGTGCTCACGCTATATACTTCATTGGTGTCTTCAAGTAACTCTTACAACTTCATTCTTGTCTTCCACAGTACTCTTATGTAGCGTTTGGTTCATGTCTTCATGGGTGAGGACGAACTACAGGGGCACAAAAGTTCTGTGCCCGTAGTGTTTGCTTGCTGTCATCATGCATTTTTGTTCTGTCTTCGGAGGAGGAGGACAAAAAAATTTTGTTCCTTCCAAGATTGTAGTACAAGATTTCTTGTCTTAGGAAAAAAACAAAACATATAAGGAAATGTCAGAAATACCCTCCCTTCACTTGAGTCTAAAACCTAACAAAATCACGCTCAAAACAACTCTCTCTCGCAACTCTCCTTCTTCCGTCTACTTCGTCTCCGCAGTCAAAGGATAAGTATTTTTTTCTATTCATGAATCTCCCCTTCTTTGCCTCTGGTTTCGCTGTCCATGTTTGATTCTTTATGTGTTTACTTGATTGCTTTCACTCTCTGGCTTTGTTGCGTCTCTGTTGTTTTTTTGTTCCCATATCTCTCTCTTTTTAGGGTTGGTTGCATTTGGGGGTGGTTCCTTTCAGCTGCTGGAGTTCGATTTTCCCAACAGCTGGGGTTTTTCTTCAACAACTTCGATGACAGTTCATTTCTAATTTGGTGCCTACTTCGTTTTTTCCTTTTAGCCTTAATCCACTTCAACCAGATTACGTTTTATGTCCTATGTTTTCTCCTTACAGACCTTCTCTCTCTATTCTCGACATCTGAATTACTTCCCGCTTCCAAATCGAGCTCTAATATTTGTTTATTCTTGTAATTAGGCAACACCCATACATAAACAGAGAGATAGCACGAGAGCGCTCCAAAACTTTCGGATCAAAATGAGGCATGTCGCATATTCATAGGTTAAAGATATTTATTTCTCGATGGATTGTTTATGTTTGGTAATGATGCATCGGGTTCTTTGTGCCACAACTTTAATTTTATGCGGGTTTTCATATAGTTTCATCGGTTAATTTGTGTCCATCTGTGAAAAGAAATTCCGTATATATTCTCTTATCTAACTGCATGTATTGTATAGTGAGGTTTTTAAGAGAAAAACCTCACTATACAAATACATGCTCTTCTTTATGCTCTCTCCTATGCTTCTACTGCTAGTTTTCAATTCCTTTGAAGTGCGTTCCTATTTTTGTCCCTTTCCTTGAGAGAGATTCACTTCATAGAGTTGGAGGGTCTCCATGGGGATGATTATATTTTTTTATTTTTGAATCCTTAAATCTCTAAGGATTCATCCTCCACTTGATATCTTTACTTATCTCTTTGTTTTTGCATTCAAATGTTTGGTTTGCTACTGCGCTTGTTTTTAATCTGCCTAATTACTTCCATTTTCTACGTATGTGCCCTCCATATGTTTGATTGTTTTTCAAGCGACTCTTTTCCTAGTCCAATAACCTCCTTTTATTTCTATTATTCTATAGTACATATGACCTTTAATTAGAATTGATTTTATGTACGTTTGCATTTCTTCTATATTGATTTTACTCATATTTTTGTATTCCTTCTATGATAACCATTACAAAGTATTAGATGCTAAAGCTTTCTTTAGAGGTTTATGAATGCCAATTGGAATAAGGAATTTCAAGGTAAAAAATATGACTTCATTTTTCAATTTTTGTGATCTTACTATTCTATACATATTTACATTTGTGACTTTGGATTTACATTTGTGACTTTGGATTTATATTCCACATCTTATTTAAAATGAAAATTAGACATTCTTCTTGCGACATTCCAAATCAAAACTCTGTTCTTATCAATCAAAGACCTATTAGAACTACACGTTATGTTCAATCGAAACAAAAAAGAAAATTACATATAGCCAACACTAGTGTGCTGTGTCAAAAGCATAAATTACTTGCATAAATTGTCAATGTATAACTACTTATACCTTTCAATTTTTTACTATAACAAAAGAAGGAATGAAGTTCTGTTTATTTATTGTCATCTTGTTTTTAATAAAAGAAATATATAAATTAAAAATTAAAAAATTGTTTAGAAAAGTTCGTTTGGACTTGAACAATCACAATCCTTAATTAGAAGTAAAGAAAAGAATGGTTGAAATCATAGATTGCAAAAGTAGGGCGTCAAATTTGTTAGGTTTGAACCCAGAAGTCATCATAGTCATACCTTTTCATCAGAACCTGTGCTTCCAACAACCCTACAACCTTTTAGTTTTGCAAGTTGACCAGCAAACATGCCAACACCTCCTACTGCCACTAAGATGAAGATGTTTAACCCCTCTTTTGGTTCTCCTATCATTTTTATCCCCACCCATGCAACAAACCCAGGTAGCCTTGCAATATAAATATTAAAATGCTGGTCTATCTTATACCCAAACCCTACCAGAAGAAATCATTTCTTATCAAATGCAACAAATGTTCTGCAACTGTATGCATTGATTGTTCTTAGTTGTTGTTTATTCTTGTATTGTTGATTGCAGCTTGTTGATGATCATTATATTTTTTTTCTCTTTGCAGATAGTTTTTATTTATAATGACCGAGCAACTAACACAACGGATTGCAAAGCAAAGTCGGTCGGCCACAATGACCGAGCGACTAACACAAGGGATTACAAAACAAGGTCGGTCGGCCACAAGGCCACAAGGGATTACAGAAATGGTTTGGAATGGTTTGGGGTATGACATTGCATGGTTTAGGAGCAATGTCAAGAGTTTGGAAATAAGATGAAATAGAAGCATTTGTGACCTTCATAGAGGAGGCAGTTGTTGCTGGTCACAGATCTAATAATAGGTAATTTAAGCCTGGTACTTTCCAACTTCTTGCTAGAATGATGGTAGAGAAGTTTCCTGATTGTGGCATTGAGAAGAGGCATATACAAAATAAGCATAAGAGGTTGAAGGAAAAATATCAGACAACCTTTGACATGTTGAACTGCAGTGGGTTTGGTTGGAATGAAAGCAATCAATGCGTTGAGGTTGATAGCAAGCAAGTGCTGGATGAATGGATGAGGGTAGGTTGTTTATACAAGTATCCTAATAATAGTTAATGTTTATAATGCTAAGAACATGTTCGATTTTTTTTAAAAAATACCCTAATAAGTACTACACTCCTGGAAAGCCTTTCCCAATTTACCCTAGACTTGAGTTTGTCTTTGAAAAAGATAGAGTCACTGGTGCAGGAGCTCAAGATGCTGCAGATGCTATTGCTCAGATTAAGACTGATGAAACTGAAGGTGATGCACCAGTAGCTTCACCACCTCCTACTGCCCCGTCGTCTTAACCAGGCCCATCAGCCACTCCCACTCCAACTGCTTCAGTCCATCTTACTGGTTTTGTTGCCTCTTCCAGCAACATAAACAGGAACCAACAAAATAAAGGGAAAAGGAATATGAGGGATAGTGAAGTGTTAGAAAGCCTTACTGCCACATTTGCCCGTGCAATTGACTTTAGTAGAGAGAATGCAAAGATCATTACTAATGCTATTTTGGGACACCAAATTCCCAAGTTAGGTGAAAAGCTTGGGACTTTGGGTTTCTCCATTGAAGAAGTTGTTAGGACTGTAAGGATCTTCTTAAAGAATCCTCATGCTGGGAATCTTTTCTGGGGTTTAACTGCAGATCAAAAATAGGCTTATGTGTGGAGCCTCTTAGATAATGAACTCTGACTTTATGTTTGATTTCTTAATTTGTATGTTATAGTACACTATTATATGGTAATGTAGGATAGTAACAATGCTTCTATCTTAACTATTTTTGCTCCTACCATGTGATGTTGAATGATGATATGATGAACTTTTAACTTTGTTTGTACACTTGTGTATCAATGATGAATGGTTAGAATATTAACTATTTAATGTTTTAAATTATATACGTGTATGAATAATGGGGACATGATTCATTTACAGATACTTAACCATGTGCAAATAAAATGATGAATTTTTGACTTTGTTTGTACACTTATGTATCAATAATGAATGGTTGGTTTATTAACTATTTAATGTTTTAAATTTATGTACGTGTATGAATGATGAGGATATGATTCATTTACAGGTACCTAATTATGGGCAAATACAATGATGAACTTTTGACTTAGTTTGTACACTTATGTATTAATGATGAATGGTTGGTTTATTAACTATTTAATGTTTTAAATTTATGTACTTGTATGAATGATGAAGATATGATTCATTTACAGGTTCTTAACTATGGGCAGACATAATGATGAACTTTTGACTTTGTGTTGTACACGTGTATCAATGATGAATGGTTGGATTATTAACTATTTAATGTTTTTAAATTTATGTACGTGTATGAATGATGAGGATATGATTCATTTACAGGTACTTAACTATGGGCAGATACAACATCTATGTTGTATTTGTTGGACGTCAAGTTGGAATTTTTACAAATTGGGATGATGTTAAATTGGTAACTAAGGGCTTTCCTAATGCTAGACTCAAGGGGTTTCAGACTTTGGTTGAAGCAGAAAGTTCTTATGTCATAGATCGAAATAGGTGGACTAGTCCAAATGAAGAAGTTGTTCCTGCCACCAATAAACCCTCATCAATACCGAATCAATTTTCACTTCCAACAAATGAAGAACTAAATGAAGTTGCAACTTTGAAGAACAAATTGGCATGGAGTCAAGGATTTTTACTCATTGCGATTGGAGTCATTTTGGGTATTATTGCTAAGGACATTCTTAATAAAATATAAGGCTTGAATGTATCTTTAACCTATTATGTAATCAAATTCATGAATGCTTAGATGTTTTATTAAATTATTATGTATTAGAATTTCTTGGTTGTAGGATTTTTTTAAACCTATTATGTAATTAATTCCATGAATGCTTAGATGTTTTATTAAATTATTATGTCCTAAAATGTCTAACTTGTAGGATTTTTTAACCTATTATGCAATTAATTCCATGAATCCATAAATGATTCATTAAATTATTATGTACTAAAATTTCTAACTTGTAGGATTTATTTTAATCTATTATGTAATTAATTCCATTAATACTTAGATGATTTATTAAAATATTACGTACTAGAATTTCTAACTTGTAGGATTTATTTTAACCTATTATGTAATTAATTTCATGAATACTTAGATGATTTATTAAATTATTATGTATTACAATTTCTAACTTGTAGGATTTTTTAACCTACTATTTAATTAATTCCATGAATTCTTAGATGATTTATTAAATTATTATGTACTAGAATTTCTAACTTATAAGATTTATTGTAACTTATTATGTAATTAATTCTATAAATATTTAAATGTTTTATTAAATTATTATGTACTAGAATATCTAAATTGTACGATTTTTTAAACCTATTATGTCATTAATTCAATGCTTAGATGATATATTAAATTATTATGTATTAGAATTCTTAACTTGTAAGATTTTTTCAAACCTATCATGTAATTAATTCTATGAATACTTAGATATTTTATTAAATTATTATGTACTAGAATATCTAACTTGTAAGATTTTTTTTATTCAATAACTCGTTTCATTTCATTTTTAAGTTTCACATTTTAATAAATATTTAGGTTTCTCATTTTATTTCACTATAATTAAAAAATTATAAATACATTTTAAATAAATATTGATACAATTATAAAATAATCAATAAATTAAATCTTTTCAATAATATTATACTACAGGGACATTTTTGTCATTAATACTATTTTTTTGTTCCTCATTGTAATTAAACATATTTTTATCCTCCAAACAGAGACATTTTTTCTGTTATGTCTATTACAATCAAACATCTCACTATCCCCAATTTTTATTATATTTCGTCTTCAATTTTTATTATATTTCGTCTTCAAATTTTTGTTTGGTTTCTTCTCTACATATTAGAGATAGCAACGAAACCTAACGTTACCAATTCATTTATGTCTTCAACAGTTTCAACGGAAAAACCGAATTCTCATAAACAGTACAGAATCAAAGAAGATCCCTCTATCAAGATAATTTTTTGAACCTTGACGAATGACACAAAAGATGATCAGAATTTACAAAGGAAATAATTAAACTGACAAAACAGCAACTCAAAATATTTGCATCAAAAAGCCTAATGGTTAACCAGTATGATAATCCCGTGGCAAATATACGTCTTTGAGAGGACCAAACTCCCCAAGTATATCTTCCGGCCTGTCATAGCAAAGATATTTGGTAATCAGATCAGTATTATGGACCAAGGAAATCATAAGCTAGTCCAAGGTAGAATTCCTGGTTCTTGTATTCCAGATTTTATATCACAAAATGATGCAAGATATACCAGAGCAAATTCCACTTCTCCCGAACCCAATAAAACTACAATCACTGAGAAAGTATTCTTGGACATGAAGTGGACACTTACGTAGTAAACTCCCCCAATACAAAAACCAAAAATTCAGAAAATTATCATATTACAATGCGAGAACTCAAAACTTGAAACACACAAGCCTTTTCTTTTCACAATCTTCTGATGTCCCAAACCAAAAAAGTCTCAATAGGGTGAACTAGGAGGGTAGAAACCTAAAAGCGAAAACAAGAACAAAACCCTAGAAGTAAACACCATAATTAAGAAGATTACCAGCATACAATCATTAACACTAGTATCATCATATCAAATGCATACACAAACAGACCTGAAACGACGCTTTATAAGAGATTTTCCTCTAGAGAGATGAACAAGTTTATTTGAAAGCCGATTCCGGAAGCTTCTCCCTATTTGGGCTATGTCACATCATGCATCGCCACCTACTATCCTCGATGGGGATCTCCCAACATCTAGGTGTCAAGATTATTCATAGGCCGCAGTGGACGATCAAGATTACTTTCAGCTTTAAAATCTTACGGGCTTTTCGGCCCAATAATTAATGGGTTATGTGAGCCATTGTAAACGCGATCCGAATGAAACCTGCTAGGGCTCTTAAACCCTTGATAAGCCTCGTCTCCTCATTTGTTCTCTCTTCCATAACCTGTTAGCTTTAAAAATAATGCCGTTGCAAAGCCGATAGAGAAGGAACAATCTTGATTGTTAGGGTTTTTGGAACTTGTCAATTGAACGATAATGACAGCTCCTTCGAAGAAGAAGTCTCAGAACAAGAACTCGAAGGGCGAAACCAAATTCAATAAAGCATCGAAGAAGCAGTTTAAAGGCAATAGGAAGGATTCAAACGACGCCACTAAAGATGAAGCCGTTGCGTTGCAGCTTGAAGACGACGTTCCTGACTTTCCTAGAGGTTTTATTCTTTCACCATCATTCAACTTGACGTCCTGTTTGCTTTCCAAGAAAACTGAGGAACTAATACTGATAGTTAGGGAATACTTGTTTCGTTATTTGGAATGACATTTACATTGATTGCGGTAATAGTTATCTGCAATCAATTTGTGCACTATTTTTAATGGTTATGTATTTTTAAGGTGGAGGAGGCTCGTTGAGCCGAAAAGAACGGGATGACATTGCAGCAGAAGTGGATGCTGAATTTGAGGCTGAGAAGAGTGTATTAAAGAAGACTAAAAGGACGAGGAAGAGGCCCCAGAACAAGAGTCATTTGGCAGAAGATGATTTTGGTTCACTTTTTGGTGATGGCTTAGCTGGCAAACTGCCTCGATTTGCCAATAAAATCACGCTGAAGGTTTGGATTAAAATTACTACGAAATATTAATTGAACTGAAACAAAGTGAATTTATTTCTATAGAAACATATGCATATGTGGATATATGGCCAGTTTTATGTCGTCGTTTGAAAGTAAATGGAATAGACGAATGTCGTGCGACATATTTAGAATAACAATTAATTTCCTTGAAGTGTGACTTAATTAGTGGGAATGCAAACTGGAAACTGTGAATTGTATTATCTTTTCTTGTTGTTTTGAATTCTTTTGTACTCTGTAGCACTGTCTTAGTTGATATAGTAGGATCATTTTGTTTAATGGAAGGAGAAGGATGATTTTTAACAAATGTGATAAGGTATGACTTTTTCAAGAAGTTATAATTTCTCAAGCTTAGAGATATTTGATTTTACATTTTCTGATACTAAAGTTACTATTGAAAACTTATCCTTTATTTCATTATTGTTAAAACAGGAGGGTGTTAGGATGCTATTTATGGTGAGAGTTTATCCTAGAGTAGTGAATGTATAATTGACAATGATTGGTTTTCAAGATCAGTAAGCTGTGGGCTTTTCTGCTGCAATGTAGTTGCACTTGATTATCCATTAAGGCTTCTTGGTAGCATAGCTTGTAGAATCATCTTCGTTAAAGTGCAATTACTCTGTGTCTAGTCCTATAAAGCAATTTATTGTTCAAATTGAGGAATTGTTGGAAGCTAAATGCGCACACAAGCACACGAGTATTTAGTACTCAAGATTTGGATTGAGGGTTTCTAACTCTTTCACATTTTTTGTTTGGTCCAAATTTCATGAAATAGGTTTATCATATTTAGTACTGCTACAAAACTTCTGGTTAAGTTTCTTCTCTACATTTGTATGCAGAACATTTCTCCTGGAATGAAGCTTTGGGGAGTTGTTGCTGAAGTAAATGAGAAGGATCTTGTAATTAGTCTTCCAGGTGGCTTGCGTGGGCTAGTACGACCCAAAGATGCACTTGATCCTATTTTTGACAATGAAATTGAGGTACTTAGATGTTCTTCAAAGTTGGAAGTGTTAAAGGATTTCTTGTTGTTTTGTTTTTATGATTTCATAAGATTGTTTTGTATAATTTCTTCACACTATAATATGGTTTTTCGATACCAGGACAGTGAAAGTATCCTTCCAAGCATATTCTATGTTGGGCAACTGGTTTCATGCATCGTATTGCAATTGGAGGATGATAGGAAAGATAATGGAAAGAGAAAGATCTGGCTTTCCTTACATCTTTCATTGTTGCATAAAGGCTTCTCTATAGATGCTGTTCAAGAAGGGATGGTAGGGTCAAATGTCTGAAATAATATTTGCTAATCACATAGATTGTCATATATAGTACAATTTGTGTGAAATTGTGATCCCTCATGAGCATTTAATGCAAATTTGAAACTTTTAATAGGTTTAGTTGGGTATTACAAACAAGATTTAACTAAAACATTACTTAGGAGGCTGAATCCTAGTGCAAAGGAATATGAATCTTAATCTACTAAAGGATTCTATACAAAATATTTGGTCTTATTTTTATGTTATCGTGCTTAAATCTGATTGTGATGCAAATTTCTTGTCCTATGTTGTTATGTAATTTGAGCTACAAAAAGCATTATATGTGCAAGGAATGATGTGAATGTAGTCCAAGTTTATCAATAATCTAGCAATGGAATAAGGTGTGGCCTAGTTTTAGATAAGCTTCTGAGGATAAGTTAGATTGTCAAGACTTGCTTATGAAACGATGTATCATTATCAGTTAATTGTTGTAGTCTAAAATAACGATTAGTCACTTCTCCATGGAATGAAGTCCAATAATCTGAGAACCTATTATTGTAATTGTTCCACTGATCTGTGTGGAAACAAAATTGAATTGCTAGTTTAGCTTCTGAAAAGATAAAAATAAGGTTTAGCCATGAATCATGACTAATAGTTTTTCATAGAGGTATTGCTATGGATTTTCATACAATAGTTTTATTTGGTGGGATGTTTATCTTTTAAAATCACAGTATCTTTGGGCGTGACACATCCTGCTGAAAAACAAAAGAAAAGCCTTCTTACACCTTTTATCGTGTTCTTAAAGTGTTAGCAAGGTCTCTACAGATTACCATCATGCAATGGAATTGCTTCAGAGTATGAAAAAGCTCCTCAGATGATATGTTCTAAAAATCTGACATTTTTCCTCAGTCATCTTTTCTGTCTTTTTGGTGGTTTAGATTCCAATTTATGTATATCTTTTTGGATTTAACATGGCTCTAAACTGACAATAGCCTT
This sequence comes from Erythroxylum orinocense, assembly GCA_025531955.1. Lineage (NCBI taxonomy): Eukaryota > Viridiplantae > Streptophyta > Magnoliopsida > Malpighiales > Erythroxylaceae > Erythroxylum > Erythroxylum orinocense. The sequence goes on from JANZLX010000005.1 coordinate 33,273,143, forward strand.
TCAGGTTTAGTTTCAAATTTTGGCCACCTCAATTCTAGTTAAAGCCTATAGATAACTTTTGACTTTTACAATCATTTTAGATTGTTAGTTGTAAGATTATTGGTTGCAAATTTGAAGTTAGTTGACTGGAACCTATTTTGTGCCACTCACGTACATATGTATCCTTTACTTTGATTGTTGGAAAAAACTTTTATTAGATGTATGTTTTCAAATTAGTTGGTCATCAAACTTAATCTGATGGCAAAATATGCTCTTTTCAATTAAGCTTGCCCAGCTTATCGGCAAAATGATGAATTTATGTTTTTGATGAAGGCACCAGTTATTGTATTGTTGATAATTTGATTAATTACATAAGAGAGGCAGAAATATTATAGATCCTACAAGAGGCATTGTTTATAATTTCAGGTCATCTCCGCTTATGTGAAAAGCATTGAAGATCACGGATACATCCTTCATTTTGGTTTGCCTTCATTTACGGGGTTTTTGCCAAAGGACAGCCAAGCTGGTAAATTTCATCTAATCAACATTTGGTGCGTTCTATTTGGTTTAATCATTAGACTGACACTTTCATGCAGCATTTCTTTCTTTATTCTTTGAGTCATACATAGTTCTGCCTTCAATTTCTGTTCTCCACTTGTTGTGGAGATGAGAATAGAAAATGGTCATGCAGTTTTTTCTTTGTTTTTGCTGTTGAGTTGTTACTTTATTTTTTTATTTTTGGTGAATAATCAATGGTTTCATTTCCTCTTCATCTGTTGAGTTGAAAGTCATTATGGGAGTCTCCATAACAAGTTGGAAAAAGTTTACTGGCAGTTGTAACTTACTGATCTGAGCCAAGAGAACGAGGGCTGAACATTGATTTTTCTTATGGAAAGTAAATGTTAGAATACAAAACTATAGATATTTTCTCATACTTTATGAATCACCATAGACAAACACATATCATGTACTTTCTCTTTGTATCTCTTTTCCTGCTGTCAGTATACAATGTTACATTGTTGATAACTTTTTGCTTTACATGATTTGCTGCAACTTTTAGCTTTTGCCTTGCAACTTTCATTAGCCTGGTTACTCGCCACATCTATTGTGAACCAACCATTCAGCTTTCTTAAAGTTTCTGAAGGAGTGCTTTGAACTAAAGAGGAAAAGGGAACTGATACTTTTATGATAATGAATGTTAGAAATAAAAATGAATTAAGGATTTCATGCTTTCATCATTCTTAATTGTGAAGGTGCATGCTAACAGCCTAGTTTTGCGTCCATATCTCTTCAAAAACCAGCTACATGATATTCATAATAACAAGTTTTCGAGGTTTTTGGTCTTCCTCCACCTTCCATTTTCTCCTTGTAAACCTTACCCCAGGGCAATCAAAATAACCTGAGTTAATCTATGAGAATCTGGTCGGAAAAATGTTTGACAACTTGATTTTTGTGTTTCCCTTTTTGATAGCTGTTTAGGGGAGTGCATAATCTTTTAAGATATGTATTCTATAAAATTTATACGTTATACTGCATTATTACCTAGTGACACATCATAGACACTAATAAATTCAGATAGTAGAGCATGTTATTAGTTTTTTTGGTTCCACAATAAATTGGAGTCTACTTAATCCCTATACTTTTAAATCCTTTCATAATAATAAATTCTGAAATCTTAAGTCGCCTGCGTATCTCTCTTGGCCATAGAGAAATCTCATTCAGCTCTGTCCAATTGCAAGGCTTTACTTTTGAACTCACTTGTTCACCTTTCTCTGTGGACAAAACTTGGCTTGACCTTGAGCTCTGGTTATTTGAAAGCCATCAGAAGGCTTATCCACTTGTTACATGCAAAACAATGAATGGTCTGAATAAAGTTTTTGATGTCTTTGCAGAAAGCGGAGAAACAAAAGTGAAAGTGGGGAAACTTTTGGAGGGGGTTGTTAGAAGGATTGATAAATCTCGAAAAATTGTTTATCTGACTTCTGAACCAGAAACAGTTTCTAAATGTGTGGTGAGCCTATGTCTTTTAATGGTTTTATTTATCTTGTTTTTCCAAATATTTTCTGGGTTGCTGAATTATTCTGAAGCGAACTTGTTGACCTGTTCTGAAGGTGAAGGATCTGAAGGGAATTTCAATCGACCTTCTCTCTCCAGGGATGATGGTTAATGCATGTGTGAAGTCAACGTTAGAAAATGGTATTTTGCTGTCATTTCTGACATATTTTACTGGAACTGTAAGTTCGTCCCATCTTTGTCTTCCCAGTTGATTCCAACAGGGTTATCGTATTGCTGCAGATAACCCAACTTTTGTTGTTGTTCATATTCTTGTTTTCCATTGCTTTTCAGGTTGACTTATTTCATTTACAAAATATTTTTTCCTCATCAAATTGGAAGGATGATTACCCAAAAAATAAGAAGGTCTGCATCTTATCTTAGTCCTTAACTGATGATGTGTGAACACAAGTAAGAGTTGCTTACTACTTGGTTTTTGTTGTCGAGAGGAAAATGCTGGTCTAGGTTCCTACCTCTTAACTCCTATAGAGTATTGCTTTTTGTATTCATTTTCTTTATGTTTTCTTTCCATTTTAATCAAGATAAAATGATGACATATCCTTTTGATGGATTGATTTAAGATAGATGCATAAAACAATTACATCTTATTTTCATTGGTAGTTTGTCCTTTGGGAGCACATCTTGCTTGCATGATATTCTGCTTATTATAATGTTCTTCTATTTCCTATACTCCCGGTTGAATATTTGTGCGACTGCTGGTTTCATATATCTAATATGTAGCTGTTATAATGACTGAGGGTTTTCTACTGTGACATTTTATTTATTTATTTTGATTTAGGTGAATGCGCGAATAATATTTATTGATCCCTCTACTAGAGCTGTTGGCTTGACTCTCAATCAGCATCTTGTTCACAAGAATGCTCCTCCCTTTGTAAGCTCATTTCTTCTCTTTTTCTGTGTGCAAAAGGTATGGTTGTCATCTTTTGGATTTTCTGGGTTTTAAGAGGTATTCTTCATAAAACAGAACTCAATTTATGCGCTTCTCTATCTTGAGACAAATTTGTCCATGGCTTTACTCAAATCCTGTGATTTATTTCATTGGCAGAACAATTTTCATGATTACTTACTCAACATTGAATATCACAAAAGGATTTGATATTCCGAGCTTTTCCAATACCAATCACCTTGATCTAGGCTCTTACCTTTTCTTTTTATTTTACACACACTATATTTGTTTAGCTTGGTAACAGTCTCTGTCAGCTACTATGTTGTACATTTTGTGTGTATGCATGCGCAATTGTCTAGAGTAATGTTTTATCTGGAATGCAGCATGTTAAAGTCGGAGACATCTATGACAATGCAAAAGTAGTCAGAGTGGATCAAGGCTTGGGAATACTACTCGAAATACCTTCTCTTCCAGCTTCAACGGCAACATTTGTTAGTGTATGATCTTGATATGATTTTGTTCATCAGTTCTAGTCATTATACTCTTGCTTGGCTATTGTTAAATTAAGATGCATTTGTGACAGGTATCTGATGTGGCTGAAGGTGGGGTTCAGAAACTTGAGAAAAAGTTCAAGGAGGGAAGTAAACTTCGTGTTCGAATACTTGGGAGAAGGCATTTGGAAGGACTTGGCATAGGGATTTCAAAGGTTACATTTTTTGCCTTATAAAGGATTTCCTCTCTGAATAATTGAAGAGAATCCATATTATAATTTGGCCGTCAATAAATGTTGGTGGTTTCACTTGTATTCCATGAATTAGTTTGGTGTTCCTTTTCAAGTTACTTGAGGAACTTGGTATCCTATTTCCTTCTACTAGTTGATGGACATTAAAGGAGTTTTTTTTTTTGTTTTTGGAAATTTATGGGCATTATATAAGTTGTTAAAGCATGCTTGTTATTACCTGTGTGAAGGTGTTGACAAGCAGTTTAAACTGTTCTACTAATTAAAAACACACATTTCCCAAATGTTTATCTTGTTTACGAAGCAAGTGAACCATATTAGTTATGAAATCATTGATTTGTTGAACTCTTTCTTTTTCCAATGGGAGCTTGTTAGTTGGATTTTATGGTTTCTTCTACTGACTTTGGTTCTAGTCCTTTTCAAAAGCTTTATATCCTTCTGTATTCTTCCAAGTGGGAGAGTTCGTTAGCACATATGAGTAGGTCTCATTCACAGTCACAGAAAGCATAATTGTCTTAATATGGTTTCTCTAGTAGCATATTAAGTTTCAGTTGCTTGGTGCGTGAATGAGTTGCAGGATGAGTTTGTTTGCTTGGGCTTCAGTTTGCTAATTTCCTTTCCTGTCATGCAGGCTAGTGCTTTTGAAGGTCCTGTTTTCACCCATTCAGATGTCAAACCTGGGATGATTGTAAGGGCTAAAATTGTAGCTGTTGACAGGTTTGGTGCTATTGTGCAATTTCCAGGCGGTGTGAAGGCACTTTGCCCTCTTAGGCATATGTCTGAATTTGAGATTGTGAAGCCTAGGAAAAAATTCAAGGTTATCATTTCTTATGCCTCAGGATCGAGTACTTGAGTAATTGCATATAATATCATCTTGCTTTTTATTAGCTTACATGTGCTTTTGTGTAGGTTGGAGCTGAGCTTTCGTTCCGTGTGCTTGGCTGCAAGTCGAAGAGAATAACCGTGACTCACAAGAAAAGCCTTGTATAGTCTCTCAAATTTCTCTATGATAGCTTTTAGTTTGATTCTTTATAACTAACCAATTTTTTTATAATCATTTTCTGAAGTTCATCCTTTTTTTATCAATCATGTGTGTCAATATTCTTGCCTCTCAATTTTGCACTTTCTTATTGCTATCACATCCCAAATTAATTTATATGCTTTCTGTCCATGTTTGTGCCAATCAACAATGTATCCATTGTTGTCTCAATTGTTGGAATGTGTAATATGCCCAGGTTGGGTATGAATTTATTTATTGAATATTCCACACTCTTATGACCTGATGTTCACATGTATTGCCATATTGTTTGTGTGGGTTGTGGATGCATGCTTGAAGGTATTTATACTCACTGGTGTCAAGAACTCTGTAGATAAGCTCTTCCAGAATCAATTGTGATGTAGAATTATTGCATCCAAATTGAAAAACGCCCTTTCTTGCTTAATTAGCCTGATCCTTTCTTGCTTAATTAGCCGGATAACTATTTGTATCTTTCACAATGTAAGCATTTCTCATTTTATCTGTCCTTACTCTTTGTGCTCGTCTCCAGCAAGAAAATTGAGAGGTTTAGTATGTTTTGCCGTGATTTTGTGTATGCACTTTATTGTGGTGATGCATTGCTTACATACCTTTTAATTGTTTTTGTTAATTGGAGAAAACTCTGGTTCCTTCACATGCAGATTTATAAATTTTTAGACATTCTTGCTCTTGTCTTATAATTATACGTCTTATATATGTTTTGCAATAATGTCTTTAAGTTTACAGTTCTATAATTACAATCTGACACATTGATTATTGAATGATGATTTGACAGTTAAAATCAAAACTTCCAATTCTCAGCTCGTATACTGATGCCAACAATGGGCTAGTGACACATGGTTGGATAACAAAGATTGAAAAGCATGGCTGCTTTGTCCACTTTTACAATGGAGTCCAAGGATTTGTTCCGAGGCAAGTTCTGAAACCTTTGGACTTGCTTTTTAATGACCTATTTCTGTTGTGTGGTTGCTCATGCTTGAATTACTGTGCTAATAAATAAATTCTCCTGCCCGCATTTGCTCATTATTACAACAACCAATGAGATAGGATTGCTATGACCGGAAGAAACATAGTTTAACTCTGACTTGATAAGCTTTGTCCTTTTATTGATGTATATTGGACATGATTCTTGCATATGCATACTATTATGAATACCAGTAAGGTTTATTGCATATCATATGGATAGCTGAAACTAAATATTCTTTTGCCTTCTAAGAAGCTATTTTCAAATGGGCTCTATCTGGAGTGTTGTGCATTAAGAATTAAGATTCCAAAGTGAATAATGATATTATCTGGTGTAGTGTGGAATAAAGTGTCAATGATGATGAAAGGGAGGCTGGTACATGCCAATAAGGAAGGCAATAAAGGAAGTGATGAACTTGTGAATTGCCTTCCCATTTATTACATAAATGAGATTTATGCGTGAATGGTGCAGCTAAGACATTGAGATTTTGGTGACACTAAATGTATCTTAGGACTTATTTCCCTCCTAACTTATGAAAAATTTTGGTGTTTCTCCTGTATTTATTGAGACCTGACGAACACTTGTGGTTGGAACTCCCTGTCGCCCACAAAAATATAAAGGACAAAATGATTTTTTATATTGCTCCCACGGAATTTATGTTGTCTTGTGACATACAACAATTTCATGTTTGACCTTATGGTTCGCTCCTGCTTGATGATTTCAAGTTCTGCCTTTTGGGGAAAATTATATGAACTTCAACTGGATGATCAATTCTAAAATCATGATATTTGTAGAAGATTTCCAGATATAAATTGGTGCTGCATCTTTTTGTTTAGGGACTTTTATGCTAATATGAATGTAGATGATAAACATTTAACTTCTGTTAATATGAAGAGGAAAGTCTTCTCTTCTGTTAGTATTTCCTTTTGTTGTTTTGCCTGTCTGTTTGGATATTTGTTCTCTTCTTTTTTTGTTTTTTTTGCTTTTGTATGCTTTCTGTTATTATTAATTTCTGTTTTGCATTATATGTGGGTCTATTGAAAACAGCCTCTACCAGGTAGGGGTAAGGCTGCGTATTACTGGACTTCCCCATACTCGTGTTTCAGCGGGACCTTCACTGAGTGTTGTTGTTGTTGTTATTGTAGTATATTGAAAATACTTTGGTGGTTATTCTGTTTATACAGTGGTCATCTTCTTTCATCTCTAACCATACATGTCTTTACTGGTTGCTTTAATTTGAACCAGATCTGAGCTTGGTTTAGAAGAAGGAAGTGATGCTAGCTCAATGTACCATGTTGAACAAGTTGTCAAATGCAAAGTAATACACACTGTTTCACGACGGATCATCCTCAGCTTTGTAATGAAGCGTGCAAGGTTGCCTTGTTGCTGAAGTTATTGATACTAGTTTTGTGTAAATTTAAATAGATGTTTCCTCTTTAAATGCTGTGATGTGACACCTTCAGATTATTGGCTGTTATTGTTTACACTATTTGTTCTTAAAACCTTCTTGCAATATTAAAGGTATTTGATACTTGGCCTTACTTGTCTATCAAACTTGGCCTTAGTGCTTTTCTGGTATTATTTCATAGTGTTACTGGTATTATTTCATTGCGCTCTTGAAAAACGTCTTATGAAATGAGTATTAAGGATTTTGTGAATCTACACCAATGTAGCTTTTAATGCACCCTGGGTCTCGTGAATTTTTTAGGTGACTCCTTAATATTTGGATTTGAAATGACAGGGTTTCTGAAGAAGATGCTGTCAAGTTGGGTAGTGTTATTCCGGGAATTGTTGAAAAAGTAACTCCTTTTGCAGTTATTTTGCATGTTAACGCAAGTGGCTACTGGGAGGGTAGAATATCTATTGAACATTTAGCAGATCACCAAGGTACGTGTTCTTCTTGTATTGTTTGTGTGCTTCCAATTATTATTCTTCTGCCTCACCATCTTCATTAATACTCTTATATCAGTTGTTTTGTAGTCATCAATCATCTCCCTAGTATATTTCTTTCTCTATGCAGGGCATGCCTCATTGATGATGTCACTCTTGAAGCCTGGTTATGAGTTTGATCAACTTCTTGTCTTAGGTACTTCATAAATTAAATGCCTGTTAAATATTTTTCAAGGATCAGAATCTCCAAATATTTTTCAACCATTTTGTTCTTACTGTCTAAAATGATGTAGATCTGTTCAAGACATACTTTATATGTGAAATAAGTGAAGTAGGTGTACAATTGAACTTTACCCTTCTTAATGTCCCAAAGAGGTGACTGAGATTGTCAAATTCACCTCAACATGATCACCTTTTCAGTATGTTAATCAAGTCTCCTAGTACCATCTAATAAATGTTTTAACAAAGATATCAAACACTGAGGTCTATAATTTCTGTTTTGAAGCCGTTTGAGATTTTGTCAATAGGTTGCCACATCTTCTCTTGCTTGTAGGAAAAGATTTCATGTTCATAATTAGCTGTTACTAACTCTTAAAGATGATCTTGCATCACTGCAGATATTGAGAGTGACAAATTAATTCTCTCTGCTAAACATTCTCTTATCAATTCGGCTCAAGAGCTGCCTTCAGATTTCAGTCAGATTCATCCACATTCAATTGTCCCTGTATATTTCCTATTTCCATATAGGCATGCCTTTTAATTTTTCAAGCATTTCTTATTATCAGCCTATTAAATATAACACTTGCGTGTTGTGGACCAGGGGTATATATGCAACATAATAGATACTGGCTGCTTTGTACGTTTTCTTGGACGTCTAACAGGATTCTCTCCTAGAAGCAAGGTGCATACTTCGTCCAACCCCCTTCCTGTAATGATTTAGTCATGTAAATTGGGTTATGTTATTATACCTTTTTTTCCCTCTTATATGTAGGCATTGGATGACCAAAGAATCCAGCTTACAGAAGCCTTTTATGTCGGCCAATCTGTTTGTAGTAATATTCTTGATGTGAGTGCACTGGGATTGAAGTTTCTTCCATAATTTGTTTGAATTGTTTGTTGAAAGGTTTTTTTAATCCAAATATCCAGGTAAACAGTGAAACTAGTAGGATAACAGTCTCGTTGAAGCAGTCATGCTGCAAATTGACAGATACCTCCTTCCTCCATGGATATTTTCTTTCTGAGGAGAAGGTTAAAAAAAAAATCCTATCTTTAATGCCTTCTAGTTGCTATAGATAATTAACAATGCTGCATGCTATTTTTGTACAAGTCATCTGCGTCGGGCTGTGATGAATCATAAAGCGTACTACATTTTTCTCAATTCCTGCAAGGTTTATTTCAATTGGAATCACTTTGGACTTCCTTTTCTTCGTTTTCCTTTTGTAGATTGCAGAGCTACAATCTTCAGAATCTAAGGGAACTGATTTGAAGTGGGTGGAAGGATTTGACATTGGTAGTGTAGTTGAAGGAAAAATTCAGGAATTGAAGGAATTTGGAGTTGTTGTTAGCTTTGCTAAATATAATGATGTTGTTGGTTTTCTTACGCATTACCAACGTTAGTCCTCTATAAACATTTATAGATTGATCCATTCCTTTCAAATTCTGTTTTCAACTGCTTATAAATTAGACATTATGATCTTTACAGTAGGTGGAACAAAGGTGGAAACAGGGTCCGATGTTCAAGCTGTGGTTCTGGACGTTGCCAAGACAGAACACCTTGTTGATTTATCTCTAAAGCCAGAGTTCTTAAATAAAGCCCTAGAGAAGAGCTCCAATGGCCAAGTTCAAACCAAGGTTAAGCCTTTTTCCTGAATATTAGCATTGTACTTCTATTCTTGATCTTCTTGACAATGTTACGGGAAACTGACTGAAAAAGGTGGTTCAGGGATGACATTTGCATTGTCCTCCTTTCATGTAAATTATTTCACGTGAAATTTCTTTTTCAGTTTCAGTAATAAAGAGATTGGCTTCCTTTTTGTAGTTATTATATTTGGATTTAAACTTAACTGTTGTTTCATTACAGAATCGCAAAAGGAAAGTATCTAAGGGCTTTGAGGTCCATCAGCCAATAAATGCCATTGTTGAGATAGTGAAGGAAAATTACCTGGCAAGTATTTTGAGTTAGTGCTAGTTATGAGTTGTGCTAAAGGGATCATGTTGTATCTACAAGCTCATACTCTCTTGAAAGCAGGTTCTTTCGATTCCAGAGCATGACTATGCTATTGGATATGCATCAATTTCAGATTACAACACACAAAAGTTGCCTCCAAAACAATTTTTAAATGGTCAAAGGTGGGTATGAATTGGGTGACTAATATACGATATTAATTCATCTCTGCTTGTCCTGTTCTTGAGGTAATAAACCATGCTAATTTGTTTTGAATTTTTGGTTAAACCATGCAAATTTGTTGTGAATTTTTGGTTAAGTATCTATGCAAATTCCTTTTCATATACTTGGTCAAATTTATTATGAAGTTGTGAATGGGCCTTAAAGAAAATGTTCATTTGGGAAAACTTGAATTTTACACCATCTCTTTTTTTCTTCTGCAGCAGCTTCATTTTTTGGTATTTAAAACTTGCTCGTTATGCTTATGCTTATTCAGAACTCTATAATACCTAATTGTCATTGCAGTGTTATTGCCAATGTTATGGCTCTTCCAAGCCCTTCTAGTGCAGGGAGGTTGCTTTTGTCGTTGACATTCCTTAGCAAGGTTACTGGGACATCCAGTCTTAAGAAAGCCAAAAAGAAGTCTAGTTATAATCCAGGATCACTAGTTCAGGCAGAGGTACTAAACTTCGTCTCTTGTCTGAAAGCTTTTCTGCATTTGTTTTCGAACATGTTATGAACTGCGTGGTGAAGGCTTCATGCATCTTTTCTGATAGCATTTTTCTCAATTTCACATTATGGATTTATGTGTTCTACTGCCAGATTACTGAAATAAAACCCTTTGAAATGAGAATGAAATTTGGTATTGGTTTCCGTGGGCGGATTCATATAACTGAGGTAAGTTTCATTAACTATTTGATATTTATCTCGGTGTTTGGGGTTTGCAGACATATTGTTTGATTGTTTTGAGATGGGGGGTGTTATTGGTCATCTTTCTCGTGTGCTTTTAACAGGTAAATGATTCCATCTTTATGGAAGATCCATTCAGTAGCTACAGAATTGGACAAACAATTGCTGCAAGGATCATTGCCAAGCCTAGTCATTCTGATACTGTGAAGGGCCAATTGTGGGAGCTGTCTATCAGACCAAAGATACTTACTGGTAGGATGGTGTGCTTTTGAGGTGTTCTTTGGTTTCGGAACTTTGGAGTGAAATATTTTACCTTTTTTTTCTTTTTCCCTTTTGGGCTGACCATTCCACTTCTATGGTTATAAAGCTTTGGGGAAGGTGAATTTTTGTGTGGATCCTATCCTCCCAGTTAACTGTCTCAAAAAGAGGGTGGTTAAGGTTATGATTAGTAGGGATTGAGTCATCCATGATGCCCAATTACTTAAGCTTTTTGGTCGAATGGTTCTTGAACAAAAATTTGATGATCTTTGTCAGATTTGTTACTCTGGGCCCTAGTTAGTGCAAAATCAGTAGTTAGTGATGTGAGCACTGGTTACTGAAGCATGCTTAAATTTGTTCTTACTACTGAGCACTGGTTACTGAAGCATGCTTAAATTTGTTCTTACTCATCCTAACTACACCTTATGCGGTGAAAGAATTTGAACATTTTTTTGATAATCAACTTTGCAGTCCAATTAGTTTAATGATATTGTATTAAAAGGGTTTATGATTTTGATGAGGCTTATCCTTTTTTGCCTTCTTACTGTTTTTTATTTCTCAGATATTCCTTGCAATCATTCTTTTCTTTTCCTTTTTATTTTTCTGCTACAGTTGCTGGTAAAGTTTGTGGCCCTGAGATCTAAAGATCCTGTTTATAATTGCAGATTCCAGTAATCTAGAGGATAATGAGAAACTTGAATATTCAGCTGGGCAATGTGTTAGTGGTTATGTGTATAAAGTAGACAGAGAGTGGGCTTGGTTAACAATTTCAAAACATGCAAAGGCACAGCTTTTTATTACTGACAGTTCATTTGAACCTGATGAACTTCATGATTTTCAAAAACGGTTTCATGTTGGTAAGGTTGTTAGCGGTTATGTTTTGAGCTATAACGAGGAGAAAGCACTGGTACGTTTGGTTCTACATCAACCATCTCTTGATAGACAAGCTGGTATTGAATCAAGTATAGATGAAAAACGTAAAATTGTTGTACGAGGTGATGCTACTGCTCATATTCAAGAAGGAAATGTTATAGGGGGCAGAATATCCAAAATACTTCCAGGTGTTGGTGGGTTGCTTGTGCAAATTAGTCCTAATGTGTATGGTAGAGTTCATTTTACTGAGCTTCAAGATTCATGGGTGTCCAACCCATTATCCGAATATCAGGAAGGCCAATTTGTGAAATGCAAAGTCTTGGAAATCAGCCGATCAGATAAGGGGACTTATCATATTGATCTTTCATTACGATCATCTTTGACTGGCATGGTTGGTCAGAATTTCACACGTCTTTCCAAGTTTGAGTAAGTTGGAACTTTATTCTGTCTGGATATCCTATGTTTAGACCTTATTATGCTTATTTATGGAGGACTGAGTGATTTTCATAAAATGAGGAATAATTGAATTCACTGATAGCTTTCTGTTGTTGTCCCAGTATCATGCTTTATCCAACTTAAAATTTAACATATTCCAATATTCATTGATAAAAGTTCTTTCTTGTTTAGGTTCTTTATTTATTGGAATGAACTTTGGTTAAATTTGTCAGAGAAGAAAAAGTGTTATGTTAGGATGAAAAGTTTGTGGAGCAGTTTGTATGGCCATTACTGTTGTGGTATTTGACCTCTATTGTTTGTGCATGCCTCTGTTCCACTCTCTGGTACTTTAGCTACTGTCCCTTCGTAGGTTGAACAATTTCTTCATCATCTTTTAACAAATGAAATTTTTAGAATCTGGTGTCTCAATTCTGAGTTTACTAGCTTGTTACCAAAATACTGTGATTTTGCATTGTTCTTGAAAAGACTTGAGGATAATTCATCTCTATTTCACTTGCATGCTTTATATTTTAATTGTTAGAGCCTAATTTCTACACTCTTGAGTGTCTTAAGTACACTATCCTTGTTGATTCTCAGGGAGATTCCTAGTAGACATGCAAATAACATCGAGGAACTTCATGCTGACAAGGTTGTGCAGGTAACATAGAGGATTTATGTTCTATTTCTCTTATTATAGTTCCTCTGTTCGTGCATCACTTGCATGGTTCTATACAGTCGAATACCTTATCAAATTTGATATCTTTACTTTTCTATCATTTATTCAGTTGAAACCATACTTGATCAGTTGCTTTGTTATAGCTATTTCGTACCTGGAATGTTACTTCTTATTTGTTCATATTCTAAATGACTTGGCACAGTTACATAGCAGTACTTAATGAAAAGTTGCTTAATTTTCTTTCAAGAAGTTCAGGCTAAAATTTACCATGAATTTATTTCGTGTACAAACTTTGATTGTCAATTCTGTTTGTTGAGTATGGCAGGGCTATGTTAAGAATGTCACTTCAAAAGGATGCTTTATTTTGCTTTCACGGAAGCTTGATGCAAAGATTCTCATATCAAATTTGTCTGATGGATTTGTTGAAAGTCCAGAAAAGGAGTTCCCAGTTGGGAAACTTGTAATGGGCAAGTATGTGTTGTTTTATCTTTCAATTCTTAATCAGTGATGATAGATCTGCCTTCCTGAGCAGTTCCATTGCAGGGTATTATCTGTTGAGCCTTTGTCAAAGCGAGTTGAAGTTACCTTGAAGTCTAGCACAAGCAGCAAAGTAAAATCTGAAAGCAACATGGATAATCTACATGTAGGAGATATAATAAATGGCAGGATTAAACGGGTGGAACCATACGGGTTGTTTATTGCAATTGATGACACAAACATGGTAGGGAGAGAGTTATTCATGAAAAATGTTCATATGTTGAGCACATCTGGTTTTCACAATTACCAACTGTTTCTGACTATTGCACACTTTGAAATATTCTTTTCATTTTGTCTGGCATTTTGTGAAGATTTCACGGTGTAATATTTTGTATGGAACTCTCTTCATTGTGTCCATGTGCATTTTATGCAAATATATTTACACATTGTCTTAATGTTTTACACATTGTCTTAATGTTGCTGTAACTTTGACTAATTCATTTAGTGTGATCTTGACTCCCTTCGCATAAGTTTATCTTATTGTCACATGTGCTTATTTATCTATTTATTCCCTTTTCCTAGGTTGGGCTGTGTCATGTGTCAGAGCTTTCGGATGATCGGATTCACAGCATTGAAAGTAAATACAGAGCAGGGGAGGAGGTTAGGGCGAAGATTTTGAAGGTAGGACTTCAAATTATGATTGCCTCCTTTGTTTTCCCTTTGTTGTGAACAGGACATGTCTACGCTCGATGATTTGATTTAAAAAATTGAACTTCATACTGAAATTTTCTTTATGAATATATTTTTAGGTGGATCGAGAAAGACACCGGATCTCTCTTCAGATGAAGAATATTAGAGAAGATAGCATTACAATTTTACCCTCAAAGGGAGAGTATGATGAAGCCAACAGTGAGAATGGGTCTAGTGGTGATGTATCAGAGCACTCAGATACCACCATTTGTGAGGTCCCAAGTTTGAATGTAGGATTTGAAACTGAAGAGCACTCACTACTTGCGGAAGCAGAATCAAGGGCTTCCATTCCTGCACTTGAGGTCAGTCTTGATGACTTGGACAACTCTAGTGTAGATGATGATGCAAGTCAAAATCAAAATCAAGATCAAATTGATGCGGCAGATGCAGCAGCAGAGAAGAACTTGAGAAAGGCAATGAAGAAAGGAAAGGAATACAGGTTTGTTTATCTGTTTAACCTGTTCTGTGCTCTTTGATGGTTTGCTATGTGAATGCCTTGCGATACTCCATTTTCCTCATTTTGTCATTTAAACATGGAATCCCTGAGCAGGGAAAGAGAAATTAGAGCTGCTGAAGAAAGAATGCTGGCAAACGATTTACCAAGAACTGCTGATGAATTTGAGAAATTGGTTCGGAACTCTCCTAATAGCAGTTTTGTTTGGATAAAGTACATGGCCTTCATGCTCTCGTTGGCTGACATTGAGAAAGCTCGCTCCATAGCCGAAAGGTTTCACATCATATAATATTACTATCTAAATTTTTATTATCCTTTTAACCAATAGTCAATTATTGAGTAAATATTCTAATTAGTAATCTTTCCTGAAATATACATGAAATTGCCAACTGCTGCTTTCTGTTTCTTCAAGGGCCCTGAGAACGATAAACATACGTGAAGAAAATGAGAAGCTAAATGTCTGGCTGGCTTACTTCAATTTCGAAAATCAATATGGAAGTCCACCGGAGGTAACTTATCATAAGAATTTTCTTACTGATCTGTGAAGAACAAGCTGATAACTAGGACTTTTCTGCAGGAAGCTGTTAAAAAGATATTTCAAAGAGCATTGCAATATTGTGATCCAAAGAAGGTCCATCTGGCACTCTTGGGAATGTATGAAAGAACAGAGCAACACAGGTTAGCTGATGAGCTTCTTGACAAAATGGTGAAGAAGTTCAAGCATTCTTGCAAGGTATCATATGGTTTCCTATTGTGTAGTGTAGTGATCTATTGATTTGGTCCATTACAATTGTTATGAGTTTTTCTCGGCATCCAGGTCTGGCTACATCGGATACAGAGGCTTTTGAAGCAAGGGCAAGAAGGAGTTCATTATGTTGTGCAACGTGCCATATTATGCCTTCCACGTCATAAACATATCAAATTCATCTCACAGACAGCTATACTTGAGTTCAAATGTGGGGTTCCAGACAGGGGGCGATCCATGTTTGAAGGAATTCTACGGGAGTATCCAAAGAGAACTGATTTGTGGAGCATTTATCTGGATCAGGTATGGTTTACTTAATTTTGTCCATTATTTTTTATCCCACTGTGAACTAAGCTCCATTTTCTATGTGGACAGGAGATTAGACTTGGAGATGTGGATGTCATTAGGACACTGTTTGAGAGGGCAACAAGTCTCAGCCTCCCAACGAAAAAGATGAAAGTACGAAAGTTTCCATTTGCTTATTAAATCTTGCTTCTCCTATTTCCGTTAGTCTCATGCTTTCATCATCTAAAATCGCAGTTTTTATTCAAGAAATATCTGGAATATGAAAAATCTCTGGGTGATGTTGAGCACATTGAGGCTGTGAAACGAAAGGCTATGGAATATGTTGAGAATACAATGACTGGATAGGTTGATTGTTGGTCTTTCGCCTGACCATTATGTAACCTGTGCAGTGTAACATTTGATTGAATATGTTGTTCATATTGTAATGAGCAAGTTGAAACGTCCAGCTGGGTGGGAAACCCTATGAGGCCTCCCTAGTCCTCGACTTCAACCAACTTTAATTTATAGTCATTTCGATGTATAAATATAATGCAACGCTCTTATCTTGTAATATATTGTGTTTATACATATGCCCGATTTCGCTATTTCCTACATCTTCTGGCGTTTTAGTATAGTTTTATTCCTTTTAACTACTTAACGCAAGAAAGTTATCTATCATATTCATAACTTTGTTCATTGCATTCGGACTGTCGCATTACTGATTTAGGAAAACGTGTGATATTTGAAACTGTCATTATTGCCATCGTTCTGAAAATGTTAGTTTGGAGTAAATATATTAAAACTTTTTCACCTAAGTTTGTTGAATTTTTAGTTTAAAGATTGATATAATCAACTTTGTTTAAGTAAATCCCAAGATCTAATGTGTTAAGGAAAGGACATGCTATGGTCAGCTATTATTGATTCATGAGAAGTACACAATTTGAAATCAAAATATTAAACTATCGCAGTATGTTTGGTTCAAGAAATAGAATAGATAAGGAATATAATAGTTATTCTTATAAATAGAAAAAAAGATTAATAAAATAAAATGGGTATTATTTTGTTTGGTTCAAGGAATAGAATAGATAAATAATTTCTATGTCAATATTTAATTTGAAAATATAAACTTGGAATGGCAAAAAAATAACTAACAAAAGATTAAAATATTATTATTATTATTAATTTTCTTCTTCTTCTTATTAGTATTATTAAATTCTTTATTATTATTGTTATTGTTGTTGTTATTATTGTTATTATTCTTATTATTATTATAAATTTTTTACTTATTATTATACTACTGAGTTTTATGGTCCAACCGGACCAGAAGCTTCACAAGCTAAAACTTTTACTTTTCTAGCTAGAGACCAACGTCTTGAAGCTAACGTGAGATCCGCTCAAGGTCCTACTCCTACCGGTTTATTATTATTAATTTTATAAATTAATTTTATTCTTATTTTTATTATTAAATTCCTTATTATTATTAATTTTCTTCTTCTTCTTCTTCTTCTTCTTCTATTATTGTTGTTGTTGTTATAAAAAAAACTAATTTTCTTATTATTTTTTTTATTATCATTATTATACAAAATTAATTTTCTTATTATTATTATTATTATTATTAAATTCATTATTATTATTATTATTATTACTACTACTACTACTACTACTATTACTATTACTGCTACTACTACTACTACTACTACTACTATTATTGTTGTTGTTGATGATGATGATGGTGATGTTGTTGTTGTTGTTATTATTTATTTTTATTATTCTTATTATTATTAATTTTATCAATTATTTTGATTTTATTATTAATTTTCTTCTTCTTCTTCTATTATTATTGTTGTTGATGTTGTTGTTGTTGTTATTATTATTATTATTATTATTATTATTATTATTATTATACAAAAT
>JANZLX010000005.1:33290746-33311761 GCA_025531955.1 Erythroxylum orinocense
TAAAGCACAATTTCATCTATAACACAATACATATACAAAAACACTCATTCAATTTCATTTAATATTTCTAAATTCCATTAAAAGATCGAGGTCCAACATATTATACTATAGGGGTACTTTAGTCATTAACACTATTTTTTATGTTCTAACAACTGCAATCAAACACATTTCTGTCCTCGAAAAGAACACAATTTTATTTGTTTTGTCCATCATAACCAAACACTTCACTGTCTCTAATTTTTGTTCTATTATATCTCCAAATTTTTGTTTCGTTTCATCTCAACATATGGATCACAGTAACCATACGCAATGTTAGTAAACAAAGGGGTAGAACAGATGAACACATCTCTATTAGAAAGAACAAGGGCAATATTAAGAGTTACAGGCCTCTTCTGGGAATAAGTAGTCAATATTTTCTATTGTATAGTGAATCAAGTTTGATCAACTGCAATTAAGTTAAAGAAACTAAAGAGGAAGTGTATAGAAGGAGATGAATTGGTCCAACCTCCATATATTTGAAAATCCTATATACATGATGTATAATGCTAAATAAACCATAAAGTTATATCCAAAAAAAATTTAGAGACTATGATACATGTGGAAAAGAAATTTCAATAAAATAATTATTTTAAAGCAACGTTAAAGATGTTTATGAATTAGTTGAGTCTGGAACTTCAAAACTTAATCGATTAGATCATATAAAAGGACCACTAACTCAAAATATATAATGAAGGGCAATATAGCATAATAGTTTTCAACAGAAGATACGGTTCCATTAACTCTATAAGAAGCACTTAATAATCTAGATGCCTCTTAATGAATGAAAATAATGCAGAAAGAAATTAAAGCTTTTCATAAAAGCAAAACTTGAAAACTTGTTCCATTACCATAGGGACAGAAATCAATTGGTAATAAATAGGTCTTTAAAATCGAGAAAATGGCGATGATAAGTGGAGTAAGATTGGTGATGAAAGGATGTGCTCAAAAAAAAGGAATTGAATTTAATGAAATATTTTCCCATACGGTTTGACATACTACAATCAAAGTAGTCCTAACAATAAGTGATGTGCTTGACTTACATCTAAAATAGTTAGATGTAAAATTTTCTTTTCTTTATAGAGATCTTTGATTCTTGGAAGGCATACAAAATGGGGAGTGAATTGTGTGTGTTTACTTTTTTATTTCTAAATGAATGAATGGTTATAATAAATTCATATATGATAACCACAAAAATCACTGTAATAAATAATATAGAGTAAGGAAGAGTCAATTTTGATTTATAATGATTTAGCTAAATAAGCTTAGCCTACGTCCGCTCCCCAATCTCCACTTGAAAATTCACTATCTTCTTCTGTCATTAGGTGAAGAACATCTCTTCATACAAAACCTTTTCTAGTGATGAAGAGAAATCTTTACAATCATCCTGTTATGTCATGAGTAAAGGGTAGCCACTTACAATTATTGTTCAAATTCAAAAAGAACCCTTACAAAGTGTAGTATACGTAATATATAACTCAAAAACTCATTTTGGTTATACTGATGGATAACGACTCAATAGGTGTTATGTAATACAAATATGCATTTTCTAGCCTCTCAAGACTCTTATCAAGTCTCTACTATGCCCAACCTACTTCATATAACTTATGTGTGATCAATTTATACTCAAAACCATGTAAAATAGTTGTTAGAAGCAAAAACTAATCATGCCAACAATTGGTAACAGTAGCACTGGTCTAGCATTCTATATATAAGTCAACCATTCTAGTACATTAGTTGACTTATGTACCATATTGGTTGAACAAAGTGATCATAAACTCACAATACATATTTTTAAAAGACATCTATTGACCACACTTCTATATTGATCGACTATCTTATCATACTGGTCAACTACAGTGCCACATCGATCAACTAATCTATTCAAAATCTTAACATTGATCAATCAAATGACCACAATCAAACTTCCTAAAAGAATTTTTTTTTACTTAAATTCTTTCAAAGATCAAAATATATTCTCATAACAAAAACTTGATTTCAAACCATGTTAAAACTTCTCTAAAAGCTTGTTTAAAGATCAAAATAAACTTCCTCTTGATTATGCCAATGTGCAAATGATCATACAATGATTGAGCATTTAATTTATTGAAATGACCAAAATAAGATTACGAGAAGGATTATAATAATTTGTGTAAGTTTTGATATGCTTGATTCCTCCTCATTCTTGATTCTTCACTTAAATTGCATATGTCCTTTATATTACTCATTTTTTTCATTCTTTGATTGCTTAATTGATTAAATTAATTTTACTTATTTTATTCTTCCATTCAACTTGATCTTTAACATTTAACTTAATAATATCTCTAAACAATAAAAAAATATTAGCAGTAACATATTCTTTATCATTAAAATTATAAATTAGAACTTTAGATATTAAAGATTACATTTATATGCTCCAAAAAGGGTTTTGAAGAAGAAGAAAAAGATAACTTGAACATATCTCCATATGGCCTTTGAGCAGATGTTGAGAAGTTGGTCTAAGTGTTGATAATACTTTCATTATCTTTCTATTGTATATAGAAAACATGTTGGTTGTAAATTGTAACAAAGATTGCATTAAAGAATTAAAACTATAGTTGGTTAGAGAATTTGAAATGAAAAGTTTAGGATCAAATATGATAAATGCTCAAGTTAGACGAAGTAATGACCAAAAAAGCGTATGACCTAAGCTTGAGAAGACCACTTAAAATATTTTGGTCGAACAAGTAGGTTGTTTGAGCTTTTTGTGCTAAGCTTAAGGTTAATCCCTCGTACCTAAGCTCAATTGAATTTCAATCAAATTGTATATAACTAGTTGACTTCAGCGTGATCAAGTTTTACCTTATCTACTTGAGACCAACATACAAGATTCTATAAATACAAGTTTATAGAAGATGAAATAGAGACGATATTTGACTTTTGTAGAAAAATTATCTCGAAGTGAAAATTTTACCTCTCTTCCTATTAATTTAGACTATAATATGTTATTAAAGAAAATATAATAACAAATCACCAAAATTTAGAAAACGGTTATAAATTCCATCTGCAAGTTACTAAACACCTAGATTCTACTTTCTTCTTTGTTTGAAATCTCTATTCTTTGCTTTCAGATCTTTCAATAAAAGCATGGATATTCTGATCTTTATTTTGAATTAGTAAATGCTAATTTTTTAATTATACTAGATATGGATACGAATAATGATATAGATATGTCTTTCATGCACTCTTATTAAAAGTAATTGAGGATAGGGCAGTTAGATACATGCCATTTTGTTTTTTGCATGTTAAGAGATTACTTATGTATCTCTTGCTTGTACATAGCTTTTTTATTTTTGATTTACCAAAAAAAAATATAGATAACTTTTATTTCTATGGATATTATTTTTGTATATTCATATCGCAATACCCTACCCAAACTCAATCCCTTGCCATTCCCGTCAACACACAACGACGTTTAAATAATGTCAGAATTGTACAAGTTTCTGATTGCACTTATAAATATGTCCAACAGGGTATTAATTGACAAGTTCATAAACTATAGTCGTCTCACACATTAAAGACTAACAATACGAAAATGAATTATAAGCTGGCACGTTCTCGACGATTACACTCTACAAACATTAGTTAACTAATACTTACAATTACAACTTTCTCCAACCCATTGTTGTTAAGACCAATAAAACCAGGAAGTCGAGTGAAATACAAAAAGAAAGTAACGCAAGCATATGTTCTTTTGGGTTTTGCGAGACCCTAAGATCCAATTCCCCCAAATTGTGCTGAAGACACCAAGTCGCAGGTAAGGGGGGGCACCACCAGGCTCCCTAATTACTCTTCAAAACTAAACGAGCGCCTATACAAGAACCAATATGTAATTTGCTCCTCCAAGACCCATTTGGGCAACGCATAGATCATGAGTTCTGACAAAGTCATAAACATCAATGAAAACTACGACGCAGTTATATAGGAAGAACAACATACGTAAGGTTACGTGGTACATACTGTGACCTTCAATAATTCGACACATAAAGAGTCCCTTCAGCTGCATTGCATGGAAGATCATAATATGTGAACTTTTGCTGTTTTGCTGACTCCGCATTCTTCAAAATTGTTATCATGGAAATCGATTTGCAACGACCTTGTCAATTTGGCTTTAAGGGTTAGGTATAGGGCCTATTGTCACTCATTACACAGGTAAAATGGCAGTAAGAGAAAATATAAGCACCTTCACCCTTGGATTGAGGGGTACCTGGTTTCAAAATTTTCTACTCCTCACAAGGCGATCGGCATTTATCTGATGAAGGTGCACTTAATTGAGGGCATAGTGAACCCGTTCAAGGAGCTGTACAACCTGATTTACAGGAAGAGGCAAAGAAGAATTTGATTTTGGAGATGCTTTTACTTTGTCAGAGCTAAGAGGTAAAGATAATATTGCCTCTTGCTGTACACTTGTTAACTCCAAGAACTGCGCAAGCAAGTCACCATCGAGTATTTTAGGCACTGCAACCTGCCAACCAAAGAAGAAGCAGGAAAACTTTAGAAAGACAGGAAAGAAAAAAGAAAGTGTGGAGATTTGCTTTGTCGAACCAAAACTACTGTATCCTAATATTCTTATCAATCTTGTGGCGTAAGACAAAATGGGGCAATCACTGAGCAAATTTGGAGCATTCAACTCAATTTGCAGCAGTAAGGGTCAAATATTGCAGTAAAATTAAGAATTGGCTATCATTTCTAGCTGATCCCATACTTAAAAATATCATAATTACAACTCCAGCAGGATAAAGTGTCTTTAGAAATATCTTGCAAGCGATTTAATTTTCCATAATGCTAAAGCTCAACTAAGCAAGCGGTTTTAATTTTCCATATGTACTAGGTTCAACCTAAGTAACATTGACAGGCAAAGGGAACACACTGAAGCCCATAAATAGAATAATAGCACGTTTCTCTTTCTAATATGTCATTTCAATCTAATGACAATATGTGAAACGGATGCATATTGTCTTACCAGATTCTCACGGCTACGGAACTCACTGTGATCATTTCCCAAGATAGGAGCAGTCAAAGGATGAAGGGCAAGTCTAGCTTGCACAGCTTCTAGGAGTAAATTTTCGTCCCTGTAAAGAAAAATCAAAGATGAACCCATTGGAAAAGTTAAACATCGAACACATACATAGTTACAAGGAACTCAGTTTAGTATTATATAATCTTTTTGCATCTGAATAGCTGTAAGAAAAACTGAATCTACAGTGTGTATGGATGTAACGTGTGCACACAATGTGTGCTTTTCCTTCAATTTTGCTTCATAATTCAATATCGCATCATTCTTCACATCCCAAAGCTCTACGAAAGAAATTAATGTCAGGTTATTACAAATAGAATTCTGACTCGAGGTTCAGTTGAAGATCAATGGCATTCAGAAATCTAGCTGTAGAGTAGATATTCAAATCAATGAATTCATCTTTCAATGGTTTGGAGGATTTGGAATGCATCATTCCAACTTTACAGCAGTTGAATTATCTAGAAGAACAGTTGAAAAATTTTATTGCACAATATTTCGTGACTATCAATTTACATGCAAGCAGGTGGGTCAATCAGGGGACACTTTTGGAAACAAAGATAGCTCCCAAATCTATAAATCCGTGGATCTCAATTAAGAATTAGAGACCTCTGAATATTATATGACCATTAGAAGTCCACAATTGATCCCTGTTGATGTAACGCTTAGCGCAAGGTTCACCAGGACTTAAGTTGTCAGCTTAAGGAGCTCCAGATATTCAAGAGAGACTACGTAACTCTAAAGAACCAGAAGAGGCCCCAGGGAAAATAGTGAAAGAACACACACCTCCTCTTCCTCAACAAAATATTCTTGTCACTACTCAAAAAGTGGAAAGTGGTCACATAGTTTCTTATTGTGCAGCAACAGAAGAACTTTTATCCTCAATAAGACATCCCAAGGGAATTTCAATTGGAAAATAACAATTGGAAAATAACAGGTTCCATTTTAAAGGACAAAAGTAGGAATATATGATCTTTCAACAATCCTATCACAGGATGGCTAATCCCAGATGCAGACCAACAAATTTTCACTTCAAGGAATCTCCGCAAGGATTCCAAACTTTTTATGGACTCAGCCCAGCAAGAAAAAGATAAGAATTTAATTCACTGAAGAAATCTCTCTTATTGGTAAAAAGTGACTTCTTTTGGTTTTCTGGGAGATGCAAACTACATGGAAACCAATTCACAATGTTTAGATTGTTGATTTTAGTTTGTCTAGCAGGGTGCATATATTTCATGCTAAGTTGACAAACAACACTACCAAGAACTAGCAGTATGCTTGAAGAAAACAGAAACTACATCCTCCATAAAAGAAATAGATAGATAACTTACCTGGATAAAGGAATAAAGATTACTATACTTCCTATAAGTGTACTAGCCATGATAGTATTGTTTGAAGCATCGATATTTGTAATTGCACTATCACATTTCATCAACATGTCATCGGCCGGAAGCCTATAAGAGAATGAACCCTACAAAAGTAAACAAGTAGCAGAGGACTGTTAAAATCAAAATCTAAAAAGAAATAACCATCTCCCTCATGTCAGCATAATCATCACACTAAAAAGAAGATAGCTAGCAACCTATCTAATCAAAACATTTTAAGTAAAAGCAAACAATGAATAGACAAAAATAGATTAAAATAACTAACTAAAATACAAAGTGCGCCAAACTTTTTGGATATCCCTTAACACCAAACAGAGGAGACAATCTGGAAGTCATTGTTTTATCATTACTGTAATCTTTTAGCAATCCATTGAAAAAATGAGAAAAAATACACTTTCAGAGTAACAACAATGTAGATTGCAACTAAGGCTAACCAAAATAATTGTGAATGACCAGTGTTGCCATGAAGGGTACAAGAAAAGCATATTAAGGACAATTGATTGTGCATGGAGGATCTGAAAGTCAATGCCTTAGGTTATTGCTGAAGATTATGCAGATTCACCAAATAATGAATATTGTGTCTGTAAGAATATCAGGGGACACAATGGAATAATATCATGGGTATCCTATAAACACTATATGTCTACATATAGGAATATTCCATTATCCTATAGTAAAATGTTATATTTATTATGTACTACCCTATTATATAATGTTATAATTCTTACTATTAGAAAAAGATTAACAGATGAACTAAACATAGTTACTATATTTGAGTACTCCCGTGATTTTGGATCCATGAATACTTTCACATGGTATTAGAGCTCAAGTTCCAATCCTAAAACTCAAACCTCGGTTTCTCCCCCTAATTCAAAACCCTAACCTAGTTTCTAACAGCTGATACTGTAACCATTTTCAGGATTTTATGCTACTGGAATCACCACCTACCTCTTATATTCTTTCTTCTTTCTTCCTTGCAATGTTGCTGGAATCTAACGGCAGTGCCTCTCTTCTGCTCCCCACTAGTACTAAAATCTATCATCAGGCGTCTATTCTATCTCTATTTCCCTTTCGGCTGAAAAAGAAAAAGAAATCCGACAATATTGTTTGAATGGTTTCCAGTTCTTCTACATCCGACATTTAACATTAAAATATAAATATTCTCTATCTTGGAGATTCAGTATGTAATAACATAACAGTAATTAAAAATAATATTATATGTATTCCTTTCTGTATTCCATAAGAATATTATAAGATATTTCATTGTCCTACTAGAAATAAATGTGCTAAACTTGGTTAATAGCACTCTTTGAATACTTTTGTGGTCTTTGCATTTGCAAATGTAAATTCTACAATGGAACCAGGTTAAACCTTGTTTAAATCTTATGCATCTTTACCCATTCGTTTTCTCCTGTACTTTTACTTTTTACATTATAGTAGAGTCACCTTCATACTTACGAACCTGAACTAGGAATAAAACTCGTTAACAAACAAACTAGAAAATTGATTTTGCCTGTAATGATCCAGCAACTGCTACTTTGAAAGCCTTGTGAAAGACAATGGATGTATGGTTTTTAAAAGTTTAAATATCAACTCCCTGAATTAATATTTCTATTAACTATACTTCACGAGTTCAAAAGCATCTGTAGGCGTCCACCAATACCCAGTACTAGTAAGATTTTTACACCAATCATATCATCAACAGACTAGATGTTAGCCATCTTCTAATATAACTTATCTGCCTAACTGTTATTCAGAAAGGAAAGGACAAACTGGTAAGTTCATGCACAACCAAGCCTTTAAACACAAATGACCTTAATCTAAAGTGGGGCCCCCATTCCAGGCTTGATTTATCAATGACAACAGAACATCTCTTAGAAGTTAGAAAGATGATCAGTTCAATGACTTGGCAATAACTATATGAATTGAAGTTTAGCATTCATATATAGCTTCAATTAAATATGGCCCTAAACAACATGTGACTGGAACATTACCTTTCCAATGCTCATAGCTATCTCACCCATGTAATAAGCACAGCTCAATGTCAAGTTGCATTCTGGACTGGCATTACCTAGAGCAAAGAAAGACAAGATATTAAGTACATAAATATGAACTCCCCAGTTACACCAAGCATTCAAGAGTAATAATCAGACAAATAAGCTAGACAACTTATTTAGCTTCAACCAATAGTATAAGTTTTATAACTAACGACTGCTCCTTATGATGCAAATGCCCCAAAGCTGAGGTTCCTCTAGAGCAAACTACGCAAAGAAATAAGACCATGGTCAAAATGCAAACATTTGCAAGGTAGAGTTTGAAGTATTCCAAAACTTTGGCACTGCACATTCCCTTGATCCAGTTAAGGTGAAATGAATATAGAATAATTATAGAACTAGTTCTCCCTTTAGACTAAAATTAAAGACGGCACTCACATCCTACCGTAGAGGTTGAATACTGCTATAAACATTAATAGTTACCTTCTAAACGATCCGAAGATGACAAGACAGCAATGCTTCCCTTACGATCTGAAACAACTGCTGTATCAACGTCCATAAGGACACAATCAGCAACTAACCTCTGAGTAGGGTCACAATAAAGCTGCTCCAGTTTTTTCGAATCCTAGCAATGGAAAAATGAGAAAATAAAAGGAACAAATCACTTCTGCAACAGTAAAATGAAACCCAGACAAGAATAAGCACAAGCAACCATCTACTGTATAATCTCAGAAACTGAAAGGGAAATGCCTTTCACCAACCTCGTGATAAGAATAGAAAAGGATCCCATCACGACAATCACCAACAGCAATCCTAGTCAAATGGGTAGTCAATGACACTATCATGAAGCGTGTCCTCCCCACAGCAAGCCTTCTCACTCTATTGGGATTATCATTTGGAAAACCGCATACATAGAACTAAAAAAGAAGATTGATATCTTTACTCAGCAAATAACGCAGACAAGCAACAGATAACCTTACTTCCAAAGACCATAAGATGTTCACTTACAGCATTACCAGCAGATACCAAGAAATATTGATCAAGGTATGGACAGATAGCGAGTACCATTCCAGGATATGTAATTACATAAGACACACGAAGCTGCCATGACTCGTTCTCTTCGAGTTTGCTTCCATCACAGCTATTATTATCTGGGCTACTGCAAACACTACTACTTGATAGCTGTTCCGCAGCACAACCAACTTCACAAAATGGTGAAGTTCTTTGAGAAGTTGACCCTGCCTTTGAACAGACTGTCATCGATCCACTATCTGAATTTTGAGCAGGTGAAAGGCGGAGAACTAATAAACGACCCTTGGTGCTGTTGGAGAAATAGGAAATGAGGGTTATAACTAAGGAAGGCAACTAAAATGCTCATATATAACTATCATGAAGTAATGGAACAGCAAGAATGACACAGATTATATACCTCTCAGCTTCGCCACTATGCATAATAGCTGGACCAGAGGACAGGCTAGTTCCAACCACTAGAACTTGCTCATTTCCAGCCCTCACCAACTCCATGGATTTTCCTGTTTCTCCAACATCAAACTTGTAAGATGACACTAGTGAGCCACTGATGGGATCAACACAATATATATCTGACAAACATGTGTCACCGTCACTGTCACCGTCACTGTTAAGGTCAGTCCGCATCACAAGTAACAATTTGCTATCACTATGATAAAGGACCTTTCGCGGGGTACCTCCAAGATGAAATTTCTGCACATTGAGTCTCTTACTATGCACCATCTCAACCTGAGGCATGATAATAAAATTCATAATGTCAACCAAATCACACAGATAGTTAAAAGGACTTCTACTTCAAATATGAAATATGGTGGAGTACTTGAAACGTTCATAGAAGTACCAGTTCAAAATTGCTCTCACTCTAATAATAAATGATGGCTCCCAGAAACTAAATGGGAAGATATAAGCAATAGAAATAGAAAACCTAGGATGGTCCATTTTAACTGTTCTGTAACTTAACAAGGGACATCAGAGCAATCAATCAAATTATCACTCCAATATTTCAATTTGGTCCATTCACCATCAGAGATATTCAGAATGCTGATTTGAGAACCCAGCAGAACACTACAAGTGATTAGAAGCTAATATCAATCTTTTTCTGAACTTTGAAAGCGGGAATTAATTCAAAATTGTAGAACTATTAAAATTCCTTTCCAATAGGTCTTTAGTTTGTTTTTAATCTTATCTTATAAGCCAGATTTGTTGGCTGAAATCTCTATTTAACAGTTTTTTTTTTATTTTACCTATAAGGCAACCAAGTTCATTATTCCGATGGCATAATAAAACTTGAGTGTTACTTATTCTTTTATCTTATCCTATACATGTTCATCTTCTATTTTTTTAAAAACTTCAACATGGTATCAAAACTCTCAAAGATCTTGAGGGACCTATGAGTGATTAATGCTTTAGAAGCTCAAGAGCAAAGAAGGGCAATGAGAAACCAAGAAAGTGAAAAGATGGTGGAGGGAGCCTATCTAGCAAATATCATTCAATACCATGCCAATAGTGCATGCAGATGATCCAAATAAAAGGGACCTCCACACCCCACCAAACTTTCATTTAAACCAAATGACCACTTCAAGGAAGATCCATGAGAGGATTCTTTATTAATTAGATTTTTTTGCACAGGTCTATAGCTATATCTATAAATACAAATTCAAACTATTAGAAACTAATAAAGAGTAAATGCTTTCATTTTCCACATAGGACTAGAAAAACATGTAGAATATTGATCAATTAAATACAATGCATTACATTGTTTTAGTCCATGCAATTAAATATTTTCTTTAAATGATAGTTTAGAGAGGGCTTTTATAACGTTAAACATTATAATTTTAGATTCTAAACTTATAAGTTTCTCAGATTTTATTAGTTCTTAAAAGGTTTTTCACATCTTAACTTATGTTATATTTTTCAAAAGAATCATATAAGAAAATTGAAGGGCTTACAATAGTGATGGATTAGCCAATTAACTACAGTATTTACCTTTTTCAATATCAAGACAATGAACATTTAACAGTGGACAAAACATCAATTTTCCAAGAGTTAAGTTCTTTCATTATAATAAAATAGTAATGACATAATATTTCTGAAAGCTTGAATATGTTGCTATACAATTAAAAAATGCCTAGTTTATATGTTACTTTTTATTTACTACTTTCTATTTAATTGATTTATTATATGTTACTTTTTATATATAGATATCAACATCTAATTAATTAAACACTAAGAATAAATTAGGTTAAACTTTATTTAAATAAAATATTCACAAAAAGTACAGGTTTGCAATTAGCTAAGTTATAAAGCTTGACAAAAGATTGTTTTCGAACAAAAGTACAAGTTCCCATGAAGAATGAATCTACCAAAAGGTTCTTACCAGATATAGACTGCTTTCTGCAACAAACAAAATTCCCTTGGGGCATTCACCAGAGCATACAGGTGTTGCATGTGAGGAAGGCTGAAATGCTATTGAAGAATAAGAGAGACCATGTCTTGCAGTGTGCAATAACCATGGCCTATCACTAAGAGCAATCATATCCGCATCAAGTTGATCACTTAGTGGAACAAGGAAAACAGGAGTAATGCCGATACGGCGAGTTGCAATCAGTTGTAAATTAACAGGTTCATCATCCATTTCCTTTTCTGCATCTCTGTTTGACATGGCAGCATTAGGATTTACAGCACATGAACCAATAGAACATCCATGACTAGGTGTTTCTAATGTCGAGGGGGTATAGGTAGCAGGCCACTCAAATCTTAGCAGCATTCCATTCCTCAAACCAGAAAGAACGTAAAGCCGATCAACCAGTACAAGTCTTACATCCTGAGGAATGCAACCACTAACAGCAGTTCCCATTGTATTTGTTAAAGAAATTGTCCCAAATGCAAGAACCCTTAAGCCTGAATCGGGCACAAATGACAGAATTTCCACTGATGGCTTGTGTGTACCAATAATAAAGGTACTGCTCAAGCCAACTCCAATTGGTAGGGCAGCTGCACGTTCCTCATCCAAAGAATTGATTGAATAGTCCCTTTGCTCAAAATGCTGTTGGGGTATAGATATACAAGATAACTCACACAGAAATCTCAAATGTTGCATTTCAAATATTTGATAATGATATGCTGAAAGTTTTCGGACCCCAAGGACATACAAAATGCATGGATTAGAAGTTGAGACAACAATAAACTTCTGTCCAACTGCTCCCAAACTGATACTTAAATTATTTGGAAACCACGATGAACAAACTGGAGATGACAGAGGTAGGCCTTCAATATGAGCAACCTTGGTTGGCAAACAAACTCGAACTGCAGATTGATAAATTTGGACTAGCAAACCATCATCCACAAGACCACATGCCAAAGTGCATACGTCAGGCTTGAAACCAACTGAATCAGTCACATCAGTAAAGCTAACACCAACTGATAGTACCCTCGTCTCTTCAACAAAAGATAGCACGAGAAAAGAATGATATAAGTCATTTATAAGCATTCTAACTGTCCAAGCACCAGTAATCCCTTGATAAATAGGGGCGGTCTTCAATAGCCTTTCAACACTGATACCACTTCGAATGATCCTTAATGAGCCTTCAGGAGCCACCCCACAACAGGCAAACATTTGATCGCACTTTTCGTCATGGTAATCAACAACTGATATGTCCAAGATTGGTCCAACATTTTGTATAGGGCTTGTGAACAAAAGTTTTTCATTTTCCACTTTCAGAACAATTCCGTCTCCCATCTCAACAAGAGCAGCCAAGAATCCACCTTCAACCCACAAAATTTCCTTGCAAGGTAGACCTTTGTATAGGCAATCAGATACATTAACTTTGAGACCCTCAGCTTCAAAGCAAATCTCAATCATGAAAAATTCTCCCGTGTCCACACAAAAAATCATCTTTGGATTTTTAACACTATTTGGTTCCCAACTCCAGCAACATACATATTTGGCATCAGATTTCCCATTTCCATCTTCACCATCTACAGACATGGGATCATAATCCCCAAGTTCCAATAAAGCACGTGCAGCAACATTGAACAAACCATCATCATCATTATCATTAACTCTGCATGTATCTTCAATAAAATTTTGCTCCTCCACTGCAGTTGGCACGAAATTTAAGCTTGTCCTATAGACACAACGGGGATTCTCAGCATTTCTAAGATCCATTAAGAGAGCATCACCCACCCTGAACAGAAAGGCAAATCCGTTAGAATGAGGCACTTCAACAATGTTGTGTGCCAATGGTCCTCCTTCAACATATCGTGAAATAACATGTATAGCTTGTTCTCTAATGTTCCATTCCAGCAATATCAGTTCATTTAGCAGTGCTCCCCTCCTGTAGTAATAAAATATAATCACTGTGGTTAACTCGGCTAATAGCACGCAAAAAGGATAAGAGAAACTCAAGTGGCTGTTACTAAGCAATCAAAAATATTATTTGATGATCCACAAAGTGTAGCAAACATGATCAGCTGCCATACCTATTCTGAATAATGGCAAGTAAAGGATTATGCTCTTTACTTGGTTGATTGGAATCTATTGAGATAAAGCACATGCTCCATATTGTACCAGCGATAATAAGTCTTTGAATACTTCTGGCAATACTTGCATTCTGCATACTCCTGGAAACACTCGCATTTCCTTCATTGTCGGGAGGATAAAGTATTCTCTGAGATTATGGCAAAAACAACTGTTCATGTTCATCCACTTGGTTGTAGTGTCATTACAATTAAGTAGAATTTCTATTTTATGCTTTTTGTATATGCGTTCATAAAAAATCTTCCATAGCATGTGCAAAAGATATAGACATAAACCTCATCAATGATATCACTGCCACCAGATAGTGATAGGGAGAACAGAGCCAACCGATCCTCATATGCACTAGTAGCAATGAAACTTCCACTGCAAAAACAAAAAAACAAAAAAAAAAACAAAGAAGAATGTAAGAACCAAATTACAAATATATTAGACTATGCTTCTCGAATGGAGAATTAAAGGAGGGGCCAACACATTGCTCTATGAGACCAGAATAGCCAACCCAAGATTTTGCAACCTACAAAGATTGTCTGCTTAAAGGAAAGTTTATAAATGGTCTATTTCTTAATATGAATAGTAATCAGATCATGCTAAGCTCTACACTAGTATCTTTATCATCTAAGTACAAAGTATTCCATAACGCTATAAATGGTAAAGGAAAGCAACTAACTATATGCTCTTCTATGTAACATTGACCCTTCATTGAAACTTTTTGCTTACCGAAGCATGCTTATTTAGTAATAAGATAAACGCTTCTTAAGCTAATGAAGGAGAACAGGATCATTTAACTATTATAATCAAAAGATTGCGTGTTTGAAGCAAAGCAATCTCACAATTACCTCAATCAATCAAATCATCATAATCACAGCTAATTTACTAGCAAAATGTGAAATATCGTTCTTGCAAATATATGATATTGATACATTGGCACTCCTAACCCAAAGCTTAATTCTTACAAAATATATGAAAGCAATATAAATGTCCATCAACAAGGCTGCATTTCCTCTTTAAGACATTCAAAATCCCCATCTTCTGCTCTGTAAGCTAAATCCTAACTTCTTAGAATCTTTGTATGATTTATTAATATTACATAATGTAACACACAACCCTTTCTTTCTTTTCATGTGGGTCATTTGGAAACAACCTCTCTTTTAGTTAGGAGTAAGGTTGTGTACTATTAGACCTCCCCAAACCCTGAGTATCAGCGGGATTAATACTGAATGTTGTTGTTATTGTACATAATGCAACACACAATTCAACTATATCACCACTTTTTGCTACCACTAATAAAGAAATGCTTCCTCCAAATTGTAGCATCACTAAGGAAAAAAATATCATTTTAGAAAAATTCCTGAAGTGTGATTTCCACTTTGGTTTTAGTGCTTTGGCATAGGGTAATTGGCCATGACACTAAGTTGACCTTTTTTGCATGCATAAGGATTACTAGATAATTACTGAGAGCTATATTGTCATCCAAGGCTTCCCTTTTCAATTATTGCTAATTTTCATATTTCAAATACTGATACAAACCCTCTTTTGGCAATAACCCCCCTAACCTCCTACAGTTTCATTTTGTAGCTTCTAAGTTCACAGCAAACAATGACCCATAACCAAATTTCCTGCATCATACAATTGTACCCAAGAGTGAATACTTCAAAGAAAATACGCACACAACATTTCTTAGAGATTTCATCTATTGAAGAAGGGCCCTATTTGTGATCCTAATTTTGGAATTGATGATCCAGAAGCCAGAATCAAATTCTATTATCAGCCAGAATTCTCAAAAAGCTCTTTCAATGATGTATAAACCCAAAAAAAGAAAGATTTAGCTTATTATATACGCACCAAAAAAAAAACTCAATTTTCAGCAACATGAATGATACTTGACAATAGAAGAACTGCTTACGTTGTCGCACAAGAAATAGGCCAAACATGTACCCCATAATTCAATGCTACCCGTTCTATGAATAAAATCCACATAGAAAACAAAAAGTTGAGCACGAAACGAATGAATAAACATTATGACCATAACAGCCAGATGTTAAAAGGATGTTATCATCCATAAAATAAACTTGCCTGGAATCAACAGCTAGCATCTTTCCAAGCTGATGTCTTGAATTACCGGGATTGGAAAGATGGACATGCGTCAAAGGGAAAAACCTAACACAACAGTATTGTCATTATAATTAGCATTCCTGTACAAAAAGCAAGAATTCCAAAGACAAGAAATAGAAAAGAGAACACAAACCTGTACATAACATTGCAAAATGTCAGAAAGCTAAGCTTCCCAGAATCAGAAATAACAACCAACAGGTCTTTCCCCTGCATCTAATGGAAGAAAAGGGGGAAACACACATTCAGAACAACGACTCACATGAATGTCCAACTTTCCACTAAATTGAGGTTGTTTCTGTATGCAGTGAAGATAAGAAAAGAATCTCCATGTTTTTCATTTTTATCCCTAAACTAAACCGCCTTGAACACATAACATAGATGTGCTTCTCATTCAACCTGTGGAAGCTTAGACTTTTACCTGAGGGCTTCGTGCATTGAATTTGTCATTCCAAGGTACAACAGCAAGATCTTTAATTATGCCAAATACAGGCTGCTCGCAAATGGACTGCACAATTCCATCTTCCCCAATTATTACCAACTCTAGCGAAGTCTCCTACATAATTTCCACCATTGATTCCAGTCAGACAAGGCTAATAACGAAGAAAATTAAGTGAAATTTAGAATTTTGCATGTGATGCAAAAATTAAAACCATAACCTACTTTTTATCCATAAATCGAAGTTCAACGAGTCAGTAAAGAGAATAGGTTCCAACAATTTTCAGAACACAGCGAGACATCAATTACGAAACTAGCCGTAACGAAAGTTAGTAGCCTTGTAGTCAAATGTATTGTAACAGTAACTAATGCCTGATACCATCACCCAAACGGTAATCAATATCAGAAATTCAAAGAGATGTGACCTTGCCGAAAACGATGTCGTTTGAGGAAGGAGAACGGATACGGCCACAAACAACCTGCAGAACAACGCTGCCTCGAAGAACTGTCTTGGCCAAGTAGTGAGCGTAGGTGCATGGCCCCGTGGAGGAAGAGGCAGAGGCGGAGGATGATCGGGACTTGGCATTGGAGCACTCCTCCTCGGATACCGCCATGGATTTGCGGGGGCCTGCTTGAGGGTATTTTTGTTTATCGAGAAAACGAAAGAAACTTCCAGTTCGAAAGGTACTCTAGTCAGAGAGCAGAGGATCTGTTTTAGAAAAAGGAAGAGGTTTCACCTTGCTACATACAAGTACATGTGGTGCGCCAACAAAATCATAGGTGTTTAGTTATTCCACGCTCGAAGGTACAGAGAGACAAGAAATCTTATATTTTGTGAAGTAAAGCAAGATGTAATTTTTAAGTTGCATCATTAATTTAAAAAATTTTACTTTTTTCTTTTAGTTAAGTTTCCGTTGTCGAAAAATGAAAACTGAAAAAGAAGGGCTGCCTGGACAATGAAGAGGAAGTTAACTAGTTTTGTTAGTTCAATTATTTCTATGATTATACTGATTAAAGTTGGGCAGTATACTATCAAATCTTTTTAATTTATTTTAGTATTGTTACTGTTGTTGTTACGGATTACATAAGAAGAGATTAATGTAATTCATACAATAGTTATTAATTGAGCCTAAATTTATAAGCTCATACATTTTTTGATAATTAGTGGATAGAGAGGATGGGAAGTTTAGCAGATGACAAACTAGTTTCAGATGGTGCATGACTTCATAGAATCAGAATCATCACCTACCCTTTTTCCTAATTCATGCTCAAATTTCCATTTTATTAACCATCAAGCTAAAGTTTCTACTCTGCAGGAGATATTTGGAGATGGGATAGAACCTGAGTGTAAAGTTCTTGGGAGGGTGTTGAAGCACATAAGAAACAAAATGGATTCTGAGAAGACATCTGTTCTGAAGAAATGGCTTGTCATGACGTTGAAAATGGATGTCTTCAATGCTTCCATTTGTCACACCTCTTGTTTCACTTCCTTGGGATGTCTTGCAGGTGGGTCTCTTCATATTTTCTTTGTTCATTTAAGGTGTGTCTAGAAACGTTTTGTCTCATTTGGGTCATTAGGATTTGTGGTCATCATCAGTCCAAGAGTGTCTCTTGAGAAAGATCTTCTCTTGTTCTCTGGTGCAAGCCTCCGATTTTTGTATAAAATTTGTAGGGTTTTGGTGAAGATTATTGGGTTTTTTTTTTAGATTTGATATTTGATTAAAAACGCAGAAAAGTTCAATCTTGAAGTAAGTGTTTCGTGATTAAAAACTCGAGTCTCCTTCCTGCTCTTCTACGCCTTCTTCTCCATTTCAACTTGTCAAAACCTCTGAGCTTATTAGACCCCATTTGCTATACCTCCTCAAAAACCAAGAAAACAAAATGGGAATTGCTTGAAATGGAGAAAGAAGCACATACTAATAGAGATTAGGGTTGTTTCACAGAGAAAATGAGAAGTGAGTATAACAGAGGAGAGTCTCTGTGAGCCTTTGTTATGGTTATGGTTTATGTCTGTGGTATGGGGGTTGTAGTAGTAGTTATAATTATAGGACGAGACCATGTGGATGATTGTGGTAGAGAAGGTTGATGATTGTGGGAGTTATTACATTTTGCTTGTCCTATCTTGTGGGAGAGTGTTTTCTCACTTTTATTCGTACAAAGCGGTGAAAGGCAGCGGTGACTAGTCATTTAACGTAGCAGTGAAAGGCAGCGGCAATGACGACATTGTTGGGAGGCTAAGGCGTGTGTTGGAGAGCCCTTATCCACATTTGGCCTTTCCAGGTTCAGTTTCATTGCTTGCTTGTTTCTTTTGAGAATATTGTTTTTTCTCTGTTTGGTTGCCTAGAAAAGTCTCTCTCGCCTGCCAACCTCTGGACTGCAACGAGCCTACATTCAAAATAGTATGAAGGTTCGAAAGTTTCCAGATAACAACAACCCATCGGGAGTTAACAATTGTTTTGTCTTGAACAATCAAAAGTATGTGAGCAATTAAGCATTGTCGTTTTGGCATTGGTGTAAGAAAAATATCGTTCTTCTCCCTACTTTACTCTCTCCAGATTCCCCGTTACATCTTTTACTTTCTCTTTGCATCCCTCTTGAGCTTTCTGGGGTAAGTCCTAAGTTTTTCAATTATAGGTTTTGTGTTTTTGAAGATTTGGGGAGGTCAAGATTCTCTAGGTTTGTTGCGTTTATTTATGTTGTAGTCATTGTTTCTGTTGATCATAGTAGATTCTCGCATTGATTTATTAATGGTTGTGGGAGGTTTTAAGTGTTAGAGATGCGTAGAAACAATATTCTTTACAACTAGTATCTTTCTTTCAAGTTACTTACTAAAGCTCACCATTTTGTATGTCATAAGAAACGAGGTTTTCTGGGTAGGAGGTGTCACTGGTTTTATTTTGTTGGTATTCCTTATAGAGTGTGAAGCTTTTTCTCTGCATATATGTTCTTCCATTGACTTCGGGTGTGCTTTTCAATTCTTTTGTTATGCAATTTAGGGTTAGGAGGTTTTGCTTCTTCTTCCTTGTATGTATTGGGTTTGTTTAACCGAAGCCCCCCTTCTCTAATGTAGTTTCTTCTCTACTTGTAAGTTAGATGTATTCATTAGATGGGAGTTGCCAGCTTCAGTTAGACGGTTAGCAACTTCAATGGTATTACTTCTTGAAGGCTCAGCTGGCGTAGCACATAATGTAGTGAAGTTTGGAGTTCTTTACATAGAAAGAAGCATATTGTAGTTGTAGATGGCGAGAGAGAGGGAGAGAGAGAGAGAATGGGTGTTTTGAAAATTATTTTTGTCTTTTTAGCAAGGCTTTTTTTTTGTCTTAGATCAAGGTATCCATCGACAGACCTAGCGACTAATCCCCTCGCTGATTTGTAGGCACCTCACAGGGTGAGACAGCTGGCTCAAGGATTTAAGGTTGTTCCATACCCAAAGCCAAAAATCGAACCCCTGACCTTTGGTTAAGGATAGATGAGTCCCTAGTAAGGCATTTATTAACACTATGCTGAAATAGCTTTTCATACATTGGAAACTTGCGAAACCAACAATTCCCTTAATTGGGAATATCACCAACTGCACCGCAGCTTAGGCAGTCCTTGTACTTGCGTGTAAATTACAGCTGGAGATCGTTGATAGGACATAATCCTCTCCCATCAGTCTTTTCCTTTTGTTTCCCGTTATTAACACACACCTTTGTCATACGCCACCTCCTCTATTAGTTAAGGATTTTATTTGTTTTGGTTATAAAGTGTTTCATGCGAAATCTTTCTATCTGTAGAATCTTCGGAGACTTTCTCGCTAGCCACTTCAGTATTTTCCTTGTGGGCTCTTCCACTGTGACAAGAACGTGTGTGTTTCTACAGGACTGGGGATCCCTTCGATTGGCACACTAGTTATTACTTTCCTTTGTTTTATTTTATTACTATTTTATTATTATTCAACTATTTATTGTCTTTTCGTATTTGTATTAGTTTATTATTAGTATTTTTTATATCAATATATTTTGTTATATTGTTATTATTTCTATTTATTGATGTTGTTTTACCTATTTTCTCTATAACCTACATCACTCTTATATTGTATCATTTGCATGTGGGTCTATCGGAAATAGTCTCTCTAATATGTAGGGGTAAGGCTACGTACTATCAGACCTCTCCAGACCCCGCTTTATTGCGGGATTTCAAACTGGGTGTGATGATGATGATGATGATGATAGAGTAGTTCCTCCTCTTTTACTGTTTACAAATTTTGATTTTGATTTTTTTGCACTGCAGTGTGATAGAATGCAGACTTGTATTTCAACTTTGATTGTATATTAATTGCAAAATGAAGTTTTGACATTATGTTGGACCCCGATCTTTAAGTGAAATTTAGAAATATTAAATGAACTTAAATGAGTGTTTTTGTATATGTATTGTGTGATAGATGTTATT
>JANZLX010000005.1:33322105-33332451 GCA_025531955.1 Erythroxylum orinocense
CAGACGTTCTTTCAGCTGCTTTTCATTTTTTTCTTTCTCTTTGTTTATCATCAAAACTTAAGCAATAAGTAAAGTCAGTTTTGACTTAACATGTATTGCCTAAATACTTCATTTTCTTTATCAAAATGACCATGTAAGATTGACCCAAAAATCTGTTTTGAAGAAAAATTGGAATGATGCCTGAATAAAAGGAATGTGCGATCGTGCATAAGCACGATTGTGACCGAGAGAAACATTGGAGAGTTGCACGATCGTGCACAAGCATGATCGTGATAAAAAGGGATTGTCAAGTGTTGCACAATCATGCTTGAGCACGATCGTGACAGAAGAGGGACATTGTTCTTTTTTTTATAAAAGGTAAATTACTATTAAACCAAAACAATTATATACAAAATCATTAGGGCATACCCAGACCAAAAGAAGTAAGTCAAAACATCAAAACAGTCCAACGACAACAATAAAATTAAAGAGTGATCAAAATTTCAGGATATATTCTATACAAAATCTTATAAATCATAGTCTTTTATCTTAAATACTACATCAAAGCACGTAAAAGAAGTAGAATATAAAATAACTGTATTTCTTGTCTTCCACAAAGTGTAGATGGTGCAACAAAACGCCAGTCTTGCAGCCTTACTTCTCAATCATGCTCCAGTGTAGTCTTTACGGATCCATTTAATAGCACTAGTCAATGAAGGCATCTTATATGCCAATCCAAGCCATTCTCAAACTATATCCCAGATTGTACCTGAAAATGAACATCTAAAAAACAAATGGGTCATTGTCACCTGCTTAACGTCACATAAACTACATGTTCCGTCTATGTCTATAAACATTAAGTTATCTTTGGTTGGCAATCTATTACGCAAACCAAGCCAAGTAATAAAGGAGAACTTTGGAGGAATGTAATTCTTCCAAATGAAAGGCATCCATGGCCTTTTTATCTGCTTCATACTTAATAACTCATACACCTTTCTTGAAGAAAGTCTTTCATTTATGCACACCTTTTGAAGTCCCCTCACCATAATTTTCCCTTCCACCAAGTTTCTCCATCAAAGAATCTCTAATAAAGGCAAACATCTTCATCACAGGTGAACCTCTATTCGAAGGTTTCCAATCCCAAACAGATTTCCCCTTTAAAAATATCTCATGTATCCATCGAACCCAAAGAGTGTCAGCTTTGGAATGAATATTCCAAATAACCTTTGATAATAACGCAGCATTCCAAACTATACAATTTTTTAAACCTAAGCCACCTTCTTCCTTTGGCAAAAAAATTTCATCCCAGGCCACCTTATAATGTTTCCCTCCCCACAAGAACAACCTGTACATAAAGGTGATTCTATTCAAAATGGTGATAGGTATTGAAAACGCTTGAAGCCAGAATGATTGTAATCCTTGTATTACCGCCCTAATCAACTCAAGGTGTCCAGCGTAAGAGAGCGTTTTAGCATTCCAATTATTAATATAACCCATTCCAATTATTAATATAACCTTCAATAGTCTCGATTAGAGAGAAGAATTGGGCCACTGAAACTTTCAACGGAGCCAATGGAATACCCAAATAACAAACTGGAAATGCTCCTAATGGAAAATCAACCATCTCCATGATATCCTCCCGGTCTCCACCGTATACTCCTGCAAGATACATATTAGATTTGGAAGGGCTAACCTTCAGTCCTGGCACCCCTTCCAAATCTCTAAGAACATGCATAAGAATTTTAATAGACATAAAATCCCCTCTTGAGAACAGTATAAGATCATTGGCAAAGGCAATGTGTGTAATACCAAGTTTATTACACTTTGGGTGATAGTTAAAAATGAGATCTTGTGGTTCTCATCTTAAGCAACCTAGAAAAGGTACTCCAAACACAAAATAAACAAAGTAGGAACATAGGATCACCTTGTCTCAAACCTCGTTGTCCTTTGAACATACCATGTAAGACCCCATTAATGGATACGGAGAAAGATGTAGTAGTGACACACTCCATAATCCATCCTACAAATTGTAATGAAAATCCCAATCCAATCAGCATATCCTAAAAAAAAGTCCAGGAAACAGTATCATACGCTTTAGTAATATCCAAGTTGATCATACATCTTGGAGAAATCCTGTTCCTAAGGTAGCCACTAACTAACTCCTGTGCTAAAAAGACATTATCCACCATAGTTCTTCCAGAGACAAAAGCAACTTGGGCCGGATCAACCAAAGAACCAAGTGAAGGACAAATTTTTTCAGCCAATATTTTCGTAATCACCTTGTATGTGATATTAGTGCAAGCAATAGGCCTAAAATCCTTCATCTTAGGGTCATTTTTTGTTTTAGGCATTAAGGCAATGATGGTGTGATTTGTTTGGTTAAGAAGTTTACCATTTTCAAAGAACTACTTGATTGCTACAACAAAGTCCCTTCCTACAATATGCCATTGCTTTTTGAAGAAAGCTGATGTAAAGCCATCCAAACCCGGTGCTTTATCATTCCCAATGTCAAAAAGTGCCCTTTTGATTTCATCCTTCAAAATTGAAGCAACCAGAGCCTCACAATCAGAACCATCAACTTTCGACCCATTTGACAGTACATCCCTTTTTATTTTGTTAGAGGTAACCGAGGTGCCAAATAATCTTTTAAAGAAATCCACCAAATAGGCAGCAATTTTTTCAATCGAATTTGTTGGAGAGCCATCATCTCTAATAATATAAGAAATAGAATTTTTCAAGCCCTTTCTCTTTGCCACCGCATGAAAGTATCTTGTGTACCTATCGAATTCTATAATATGAATACACTTTGCTTTTTGTTGGTAGAAATGCTTCTCAACCTCCAACAAAAAATTTGCCTCTTTTCTTGTAATATCCCATTACCTAAGTCGAGGTTAGAATAGTGTATATGAGAGATTTTTGCGAAGTTAGAAAATGCATTTCATGTTCATGCATTATATGACATACACACACGTGCAAATATTAAATTTTGCACACATTTAAATGATTGTATGTACATTTATTGACATTTCCGGGTATAAGTGATATATATATGTGTTTATATTGAGAATTATGATTTATATGTATTGAAAATTGAGTTGGAGAATGCTATTATTAATTCGGAATTTTCGGTGATTTCAGGAATTTTGACAAAATTTTGGGTATTTCTAAATCAGGAAAAATGTCAAGCGGCAAGATAATTGACAAATGATAATAGAAATAAGAGTCAAATAATAGTGAAAAATTGTATAGGTGACTTTGGGATTTATTGACAAATGTCATTGAAAATTGAGAGATAATTGGAGAAAAAATTGGAAAAATTGGGATTTATTGACTTTGGGATTTAAATGAGAGCACCTGGTCTAAGTTCATAGAAATTGGACAAGTTACAAGTGTCACTTGTAATCCTAATATTGATTTTACGAATATACTAGAAAGATCAAACTAATTGTCTGATCTGTTTCCTTCTCCTTCCTTATGACTTTCTTCATCTTCTGTAAGTTTCTTTGCTTCCAAAAAATTGCTCACTCTCACAACACAAGCTTTTCACTCACTATTTTCCTTTTGTTATCCTCATCACTGTCACTAAAATACCTAACCTTACAACCTTCAACTGTTAATGATCTTACTATTATGGAAAGTTAGGTTTCAAGTTATTTTGAATAATTTGGAGTTTTAAACAAGTATCATATGGTTTGCATGATATGT
The DNA here is from genome assembly GCA_025531955.1 of Erythroxylum orinocense. Classification (NCBI taxonomy): domain Eukaryota; kingdom Viridiplantae; phylum Streptophyta; class Magnoliopsida; order Malpighiales; family Erythroxylaceae; genus Erythroxylum; species Erythroxylum orinocense. The sequence continues at coordinate 33,325,790 of JANZLX010000005.1, forward strand.
GGAATGAAATATGTATCACGTTAGTTAACAGTTCAGTGCTTATAAGAATGAGGATGCTTAATTGTTGAAACATGAGTGAGAATTTTAGGTGTAATGCATGTGTTGTTTTTGTATATTTGATGATCAATATGTTACAAGATGGTGTTGAAATGAATTTTGAGTTAGAAAAATCAGTGAAAAAGTGTATAAAAGAGTGCAAAAACAGATACAAAAAATGATATACATATACTCTATTTTTGTTGTTATTTGCATGAATATCATTGGATGTTTTAGGGATGAAGTAAAATGAGTTCGGAGTTAAGGAAAAAAGAGTAGGTGAGGTCGTGATATAGAGAGCACTAAAATTATAAGTTTAAGATGAGGTGAAGGTATTGATGGAGATGGAGATGAGGAAATGTAGAAAATATGAAAAAGTGTAGAAGCTAGGATGAATATACGTATATGAATATTCTATTTTTGGTGTTATGAGAAATTTTGATTTATTTGTGAGTGAGTTGAGCTGAAATAGAAGAGGATATAAGTTAGAAGTGATGAATTTAGTAAAAGACTGGAAGAAGAGACGAAGAAGAAACAAAAAAAAAATCTGCAGTTGGTGAATCTGGAGAAGAAACTGAAAAGTGCATGATTGTGACAAAAAGAGAAGAAATAAGGCAGTGCACAATCATGCACATGCATGATTGTGACATTGATGATGCACTTTGCAGTGCACGATCATGACATTGCACACCTGATTAGAAATGCACGATCGTGACAATGAAGGCTTACTAAAAGGTGAAAGTTTTGAACATCCTTCATTTTTTGTTATAACTTCTTCTCCTAACCTCCAAATGACTTGAAATTTGAACCAACAAACTCCTAACATATTGTTCTTTCTCTCCACCAAAATTTATGGCCGTTTGAATTCATTTGGAAAAGATTGATTGATGAATTTAGGATGAAAATGATCATGTGTGCTGAAATATGATAAATAGAGTGTTTTCACAAAATATGCTTCGGTATTTTGGCTATAATTTGATTTGTAGATATCTTAATGAGATGATTTTTGATTTAGATTAATCTAGAGACATAAGTTTACAAATGTCCAGAAGGAATAAAATTTTAATTTTGTCTCTGAAAATTTCAAAATCTGATTTGAAATTGAGTACAGCTTACTGTTATAGTTTAAGAATAGTCGGAAGTGTTTTTAGTATAACTTTCAGAATACTGAATCAAATTGTATGATATTGGTGTCACTAGAAACTTAAGACATAAAGAAACAATTGTCTAGAAGAAAGTATTGATTAAATACTCCATTTCCTTGTCATAATGACCATGCAAAGTTAACCTGAAAGTCTATTTTTGGAAAAGAAAAAAAAGGCTGGAATGATCATTTGAGTTATGAACTTAGATTCGATTTGTTTTATTGAAGTGAAAATATATGAGTTTTGATGTATGAATGATGGAAATATACCCAGGATGGTCATTGAGAGTGCATTGTACATAATCCATACATACACATTTGTGCATAAAAAATGCTTATAATCATGCAAAGTTATAATGTGAGTAAATGTGTATGTATTTCATAATATAGAGGAGCATTTAGAGCGTCGACATCCAGATGTTGCCGGGACTTCAAGAAAATAGTTTCCTGGAGCAACCTATGAGTAGCTTAGATGGTCTCACTTGATTATTTGTTTGTTTCAAATTTTGTATTGAATTATTATGTAAATGTGATTGTGTTAATTCCGGACTTTGAAAGTCCGAGGCATTTGATGCATGAACTATATATATTGGAAGTGCTCCTTGTATATGAATTTGACTGAATAAGTGTACTCAACACTATTGTTGAATATCGGACCAAAGTCTGATGATAAATGTGAAAATGAATGTGAATATGAAATCATGTGATTGATTGAAAGTATGAGAATGTGACACATTTCATTACATGAAAGATAAAAGTAGTTGTGATCGGAGTCGCCAGTACAAAAAGCTTAAAGCTCAATATACGATAAAAGCCTTTAGCTCAATTGTTATTGTACCTGGTATCCACTAAGGGATATGGGACATTCTCTTATATAAGCTCGGTATCCACAAGGGATATGGGCTAGTGAAAGGCACTCGATCATAACAAAATAATAAGTGAAAGTGAGTCTCATATGGATTGCATTTATAATTGATATGTGTATTGTAAATGATTGAAATAATTGGTATGAATGAATGTGATATGTGATGCTACATGATAAATGAGATGATGTGAATTACCTGTTTGTATAAGATGATGTGTTGTACGAATTGAGTAAACCTTCGAGGATGGTTACCTCATTGAGTTTGCAAAACTCACCAAAATTGCACATTGACATTTCAGGACCGAGAGAGGACACTAGTGACAGAGAGACTTTACAAAAAACATGGTTCTTGTACTTTTGGATAAGATAAATGGCTCAAAGGTGGATTACTTATAATTTTTTGTATAATTCCTCTTTCATGTAGTGAGTTTTGTATCAAGTTTGATGATGTATATATTCGGATGCTTTTGTAAAATAACTATGAACACATTCGGTTTTTATGAAATGAAATGAGGAATTCGGTTTTAAAATATTATGATGTTTATGTTTTTATATGATGATGCCATGACTAAGTTAATGATGTGAGTACTCTAACATGCCACTTTTGCGAGGTCGTATTCAAATATCGCTAAGGATGTCTGGTACGTGTCTTACGAGAGTGAGTGTTATATTTCTCTTCTTTTTGACATACTCCATAAGACCCAAATCAGTAGGATTGTTTAGGGAAGCCTTAAAAGCAAATTTAAAGTTTACCTTAGCATCCTTAGCTCTCGAAGAAATTTGGCCAAAAGCATTGGAGTTAAGCAACTTCAAAGGATATTTAAGAGATTTCAACTTCGAACACAAAATATATTGAGCACACCTATCAACACCTTTATCCCAACTACTAGTAATGATAGTCTCAAAGTTTGGGTGAGTAATCCACATATTAAAAAACTTAAACGGCTTAGTACCTTTGGAATTAGGCCAAATGAAATCCACCACAACCGGACAATGATCAGATTCTACGGTTATATCTAAGAACTTTGCATTGCAGGATAAACCAGTATTCTGATTAATAAGAACTCGATCAAGCTTAGCCCAAAGATTATTCTTATGCCAAGTGAAGAATTCCCCCTAGAAGGTGCATCCTCTAACCCAAGTGCAATCCTTAAGTTAAGTAAATCCTTAAGCAAATAAGCTAATGGTGGTTTACATCCTAGTCTCTCACTTGCCAAATCCCCATGATGAACCACAGTAAAGTCATAGCTTCTCTAAAACCCATCAAATGTTGCCACAACTCTCTCCTTTTAGTGACACTATACAATCAAATGTTGAGATAAATACAGTTTGAGATATAAGGCACTAAATTTGACAATGTATATATTGCTCTCCAACAGCTAACATATCACATCAGACAAATAAAGGATTCCATATAATGATCATCCTCCCCCCAACTACAGCATCAAAATTGTGAGAATGGTTCAACCTTGGGAACCTATTCTTCATAACCAAATTAAGTTTATCCAATGACAATTTTGTTTCAATAACACAAAAAAATGAGAATCATGTTGTCTAAGAAGATCAATAACACAATTTTGTCTCAAGGTCTTATTAAAACCCCGACCATTCCAACATAAGATCCTCATTTTTCACCAATAGTGGATTGGTCTCCTCTAAGCCTTTTACCACTATCCCTATTTCTATTACCATGGGTATTTTCTTAAATAACCATACCTTGATCATGTATAACATGATTACCATAACCAATCTTTTGCTTCAACGATTATTAGTATATACCACACTTTCTTTATCTTTATTATTCTTTACATACCTACGATTGCTTGTCGTTGCCATTGGTTTTCCTTGGCCACATCCACCTCTTGTTCATTTACCTTCTCATCATTGCCCTGGGGGGCCTGCATTGCAGATCAGAGGCCTGCTAGTAGTGGGCTGTGTTGTTCCCTCACTTGTGCTGGAGGGCTCTATAATGTTGCTCACACTTGCCTGCACTATTGTCCCAGCAGCTTCTGCTTCCTTGTCCACACTTGCATGTTGTACTAGTCCTTTACCCATGCTCGTCTGCAATGCTGCCTCACCTGTGCTTAGGAGCATTTCACCCTCTTCTGATTGCCCCTATTTCCCTCTAGAGCTTGACCTAGCATCACCTAGTTGCATGTATTATTGTACCAAATTTGTAACATCCTCCACACCTTTTTCCAGCCCAACAGTCAACTCTTCCTCCACTATCACCCCTTCCTTGTCACTCTTATTTCTAACAGTCTTCATTTCCTTTCTCTTTTTCTTTGCAATAGTCGTACAATTAAAGGGATTTTGTCCAATTTTTTTGCAAAAATAGAAAAAGTTTGGAAAGGTCTCATACACTACCTTCTGCAAATAGCATACTCCCCATGGTACTTCAACTTCAAACGAGATCATGGGTATTTTTGATACATTGAGTTCTATAAGGATTCTCGTAAAACCAATATGAGACTTCATACTTGTGACTTTATCCGTACATATTGGTTTTCCCACACGTGATCCCAATTTTCCCAATCCTTTTGCATTCCATAATTCAAGAGGCACATTTGGCAATTGCACCCAAATCAGTATCTCCATAAACTCATTATAATCAAAGAAAAATACATGTGGCAGTCGTGTAAGCGAGAGTGTTTTTTCAAACATTGTGTATGGTCCTCCCGCAAGCACATTGGTACGGTCTACATCATTGTCAAATTGGAAAATGACCCACCCTTGATCGTGTGGTAATATTTTATACTTGATATTCCATTTAGTTATCAATACCTCTATCGCTTTCAACCCCGGGAATCTGCCCGTAAAGCAACCAAGAAGACAAAAGCCCCACTCTTTCTTAATAGGTATGATATCATCAAGATCCATAGTCACTTTATCACCAACCTCCATAAATTCCAATTGAATCACTTGCTTCAACTCACGATTGTTCTTGAACAAGCTAACGAATGATGGTTTTGAAAGGTTTGATTTTTGCTCATCCACCCCATCATGTGTACCTCTTTTTTGTGAGGCAGGTAGTTCATCAAACACTTTCATTGCACTACTTTCTTTCTCTCCCTTCTCTTCCGAAGATGTTGAATCCATTTCGTCAGTTTCAGATTCAGACATAGTATCATCATCTTCGTCCATGGAAGTTGTAACTTCCTCCTCCGAAACCTCGCCTACTCCCACTATTGCCCTGCAACCCACACCGATGCTTCTTCCAGCCCCAACAGCTGTATCATCACCAGTGTGCCTACCCTTACCTACACCCACAACTTCATCATATTCCACACTCCCAATCCTCTCACATGGCACCCCAACTATGCGCTTACCTTCCGCAGATCCTGTTTTAACATCTGAAGTCGCCGCAACATTGTTCACTCCCAATCCCTTTTCTACATCAACCGGCACTACACAACCATCCGAAGACATGCCCACCTTTACCAATGTTATTTATGATTTCGCCTCCAACCCTCCCACACTATCTTGGCTAAAGTTATATGTATATCTGCATGGCTGTAAATTAACAAGTCACAGCCATGACTTCCAAATTATACTTCTTTATCTTCGAACCTTTATGACTAATAATGTCTCTTCACACCCTTCCACTCTTTTTATCTTTCAAATGCTTCTTATGCTTTGAATTTAGCAATCGATGTGCCCATAATTATAAACAAGTCACTATTTTATAGTATGATTTTGATAAAGTATGAGTATGATGTTTTGATTTGTACAAATTATAATTATTCTTCAATTTTAGATTGTAAATTACACACATTGACATATAAAATAATTCACAATGATTTTTTAATTTATCATTGTATATGTTAATATATTATGTATATATGTACATATGCATGACTGTGAATTGTAAGTCACAATCGTGATTACTCATAATAATTATAATGCCCATTAATTACAAAATAATACTTTACAAAATTTATTCCATGATTCATAACAAAATTTATAACTTGACAATTCACAACCTGATTAATAATAATAACAATAATAATAATAATAATTAAAAAATATCTATTTAATTCATTAATTAAGTGATAATTAATTGATTGGTTAATTGTAATATATTATGCATCTGTGACACATATATATACTAAAATTAAATATCATTAAAAAATTTACTTGATTAAAAGTTTCTTATATCATTAATAAACAAATTAATTTACTGATTAATTATAATATATTATGTATATATGTACATATTTGATTATTAATTATGACATTATTCATTATTAAATGTTATTAATTATTTTTATTTATGCTACTATTAATTATAAATTATTACATGTTTTTATTAATTCTTATTATTAATTAATTGTTAATTATGTAATTATTAATTATTATTATTAACTATATGGTAATGTTAATAATAATGTTATTATATATATATTATATTTAATTATTATTAATTATTATATAGTGATATTTAGCTAGGTAGTCACGCCTCTGACTTAATAGTCACAGGCGTGACTCTCATGCATATATTTTTTGTAATTTGTAATTAAATAAAATTTTTATTAAAAAATTAGAATATAATTAATAGTAATGTATAGAGTGATTATTTTTTCATTCTATAATAATTAATGTACAGAGTGACTATTT
>JANZLX010000005.1:33339130-33354256 GCA_025531955.1 Erythroxylum orinocense
ATAAGAAGAACTTTTGGAATTGAGTTTTTGATTGAGGATAAGTTTCCAAATGGGGAAATTATTTTTGTTTTGATTTGAATAAGATTGAATAAAAATGAAAGGAATGAGAAAGTGAAAAAACAATTTACACCGATTCGAATTGGTTTAGTCTTAAGGTTCCCAACGCGACGCTTTTTTAAAATTTTTGTTCACGGATGTCGGAAATTTGTTTCAGTTCGATTTGAATTCAATTTGCTTTCGATTCTTTCGCCTTATGTTTTCGCTTCGGATTTGAGTCGGATCTGTTATTAATTTGTTTCCGCAGTATGAGTTCGTTTGAATCGTTTGTTTACTTTGATTTCGAGCCAATTCGATCTGGTTGATCCGTTTATCCATTCGATTCCGCTTTTGCTTTTGTTCCGCATTTTGTTATCCAATTTTCTGAGTCGATTTGATACTTTCGCTTTGTGTTTCGCTTATGATTTGGCCCACTTTCGGGTTTAATGTCCGTTCTTTTCTTTTGTTTTCGCTTTCTGTTTTTGTTTAGGATTCCGTTTTTCCAATTGTGGTCCGGTTCCGAAATCGAGTCTCAACACATTAACATTTTAATATTTAAAGCAACTTTTATATGTAGAAAGTTGACAAATATTTGAGAATTGAAGATTGAAAATCGAATAAAGCTCTCCTATTCTTGTGCCATTCTTTTAGTTTTTTGCTTATCTAGAATGCAAAGGGGATAAATCGTACAAGAGAGTTAAAAGATATACGAGAAGAGATGGTGTCCTGTCACATTTAAACGTGTGAATGAGATGCGATAGAATAAAGTTGGAAATGGTTAAGAAGAACAGAAAATCTCATCCCATAAAACAAAGTAAGCACTAGAAAATAGGATGAAGTGTCAAAGAGGGTCTAGGCCCACTTTTGACGAATTGTACAGTATCAATTGTGACGTACGCCTTGCCCCAATATTGATCTATCAACCTTGTAGGAAGAATTTTAGGACCTGTTTACTTTTATTTTTAATTAAAAAATATTTATTTGAAAATTTTAATATAAAAATAAAAACAAAAGTATGTCTAATTTTATCAATGTTTCTATTTTTAATTATATTCTTATGTTAATTATTTTCAATATAATAAATTTTGATTTTAAATTAATTAATTATCATTATTTTTAGAAATAAAATATATGCATATTTATATAATTAAAGAAATTTACACATTGATTGTATATGATAAAATTTTATAAATTAAAAAATTACATTAAGTCATTTTAATCAATAAAGGATGTTCATCATTTATAATTCTTTCAAAACATAATAATAATATCATTTAAAAAAAGAAATATAAATCAGTTAAAACTAATATAATCATTCCACATTTGTCTAGCAATTTCTTCTCATATTTTGAAGTTGTAATGGAATGATATTATATTTTACTGGAGAACTTGCATCTTCATTTTCACTTTCCCTAATTTGTTCTTTATTTTTAGCACTTTCAAATAATTCATTGTTTTGTCCGTACATTCTAATATAATTGTGTATAACACAATAAACAATAACGGTATATTTTTGTTTCTTTATATCAAAACTCTACATATTTGAAAGTATAGGGTATCTTGCTTTTATAACACTAAAACATCTTTCAATACATTTCTTAATGAAGAATGCCTGTAATTAAATAATTCATGTGGACCTTAAGGTCTTCCTCTTCCACTATAATCTCATAAATGATATCTCTCACTTCGGTATGGTAAAAAAACTCCAAACATATTAGTGCAACCTGAATCAACCAAATAGAACTTACCTAACATATAAAGAATATAATATTAACAAAAAAAGATATTAAAAATTAAACATAATTATTATATTTATTTAAAATAAGATAATACTTGTGGAGGCATAGGAAATTGATTAGCTGGATTTGTCACTAATTCTAAAAGAACTCAAAAGTTATTTGCAGTACCTGCCCATCTAACTATTACATATGTAAAACACATGTCAAATAAGCACCAACACATAGTATTTTGGATTTGATCAATTATGGTATTTGTTTATCGGTCGGAACATGTGCATCAATATATGTATCATTTATTGCTCCTATACAATCATAAAATCACATTGTATTATTAAAATAATTATTAATTATAAGGAAATAATTTAATAGTAATTAAATATATGAATATAACTGAAAAATATGAAAAGAACTTTTAATTATGATGAATCTCAAGAGGTGTATTGGTAAAGGATGATGGAGTAATGACTCTTTTTGTAAGATGATTAATTGCATATAAGACTTTGTGAAAGTACTTTGAAATTGTTCAAGTCAAATGTTGAAAGTGTTATGCATTGACTCTAGTTGTCTCGCTATGCCCTGTATTTATCAAGAAAATTTCTACTTCTTCCTCCACAATTAAATGACTTGTTGCTTTTAAACTTCCTAAACTGTTCAACTCATCACATAAGCTCAAGAAGATTATCTCGCTCATTCTTAAGTTTTTATAAATCCTTGTAGGATTCCCATTCAAAGCTCCTAATATCCACTCATGACACCTGATAGAGCAGAAGTTATATATGGTTGATTTTGTAAATGAAAATATTAGAGAAACTTCATCAGTTCATCATTAGAATCTGATTTGAAATTTGATAAAGGATCCACGTATGTACAATGACATCATTAAATAATTAATAAAACATTTAGTCATAAGGTTTAATCAAATATAAACAAAATATTCATACAAAATATAGACTTAAATGTTCATACAAAACATAGACTTAACATTTAGTCAAACATTCATACAAAACACAAACTTAAAATATTCAAACTATAGAATAGTGATTAATATAAAAGTGTCTAATTAATAAGAATTAGATATACAATAACATGAAAATATAACTAAAGTGACATAATCCAATTTAGTTTCCTCATCTACCATCTTCATAAAAATATCCCTATAAAGTGGAAAATCATGTAAAGCTTTCACAAATATTTTATATTGCATACCCTCAACTCCTAATTCATCTAAGGAATTCATATATTCTATCATTATATTAGACTTTTGCTTAATTGATGAAGCTCCAGATCCATTCGTTGCAGTGGATGATGTTTCACTCATTTTTTTCAAGTAAATCATTATTCCTTTTTTATTGATTACCAATTATAACTAAGACCTCTTTAACAATGTTTGAGTGTGTCTTCTTTGCCTTCTTGTTCTTAGGAGATTTCTTTCTTTTAGATGTAGAACTTATAACTTGATCTCCTTTTTCATTATACGAGCAATTTTCATCAACATCAATTCTATATTCCTTTTTTATACTATTAGATGGAGATTTTATTGAAGAATGTGCATGCAAACTAGTTACAGTAGTATCTCCAAAAATAAAACGTAAGCCTGAAAACTCCTTACATTCCTTTTTCTTGAATCTATGAGCCATTTATTGCACCTATAATGATGAAAAGGAAACATGAAAGAAAATATTATATAATATTATATATTAGTAAAACAAAGACATATTTTATCTTAAATAGATTTTCTTAACATTTATTTATAGCATTAACTTCACTGGTAAAGAAATTGTAACCAATTCCTATTTCTTTGAGTAAGTTTTTGAAATTCTTCAATTTAGCCCTTAATCCATTATACTTATTCTTTAATTGAACATCAGTATACTACTTATTGAATTTTGTTTGAAGACCTGCCTTAATATTCTCCCAACTATATTTGGAAAAGGTAATAGTCATTCGATTTCCCTTATTCACTTCCTCAACCATCAATGAGAGTAAATACATCTCTATGATATCATTCCATACCTTATCTTTTTCATTTATTTCCATACAATCATTGGAATCATTGATGTTGTTCAAAAGCTTCCATCACTAAACATAATTACATATAAGTGACATTAATCACAATAATTTCTATAAAGTATTAAATGCTAAACATAGTTCAAAATAATCATGAGACAACCATATTCTAATATAAGTGCGTGGAAACGATAGAAGAGTTGAAGTGAGAAATTAAATGAAAGTTAATTTTTGCATATAGAAATAAGAAAGAAAAAGGGGAAAATGATGGAGCATCAGTAGATGTTTGATCTTATGGGGTGATCCCTTTTTAAAATATTATATTCAAGCTTACAATTGATGAGATCACTAAGAAAATAGAAGTGATAATGTATTCTACTTATTATAGCCTATCACCCTTGTAGTTTGCACCTACATTGATGAGACATCACCAAAAGCACATGCAATGCAAGTGAAAAAGCTACAAGAAGATGAATGTCTATATATTATATATAGGTTCATACATATGAAAGCAGGCAAACTAAAAGTTGGGAAAATCAATTAGCTTAAGACAATGGTGATGTAATAAAATAAACCAATGTCAACAGAGGTAATCCATTACCAAACACAATCCTGGATACAACACAAAGGCCTATTGTCTTAAGTGATTAATAATTATTTGTCAAATCAACTTCATTTTAGCACTTACCGAGTGATTTTTGAATTACATCTAGTTTCATCCATTTCACTTCAAGTTCAGTACAAGAGTCCTATATCATTTTTTGCAACATTTCCAATTTATTGTACTTTAACTCCAACTTATTTTCATACTTTTCAATTAAATTCTTCACTTTATACAACTCCTTTTTGCTCTCAAGCTCACTTTGGGAATCTTTAACAAAATTCACTACCCTTTTTGCTTCTTTCTTCTTAAACTTAAGTTTAATGGTGCATTCATGAAGTGATTTTTGCATTGAATTATACTCCTTTTCTTTCGCGCAGTTCTCCTTACAACACTCTTCAACTTTGCTTCTCTTAATATCCATTTCCATTTTCTTTAACTCAAGCTTCATAGCACATTCATGGCTCAATTTTCGAACCATACTCAATTATATGATTTTGACAGCAAGCTCATCATTGGAGTCATCAAGCATTTTTTTGCCCCAAACCCAATTCCTCTCTTTGCAGACTATAATCTTCACATTGCATTTCTCAACACCTTTTTTAGCCAAACTCATTTGCATTTTCCTTACATTTAAGCTCCAAATTGCATTCCTTTCTAAAAAATCTCATCAAAATATTTCTCAGGCCTTTCTAACTTAGTCTTAGCCTCCTTCTTACATTATCACTTGTTAATTGATTAAGCTCCAGATCCTATAAAGTGGAGGTGATTGAAGTTGCTCTTGCTAATTGTGTAGTAGAAATATCAAAATTTCCCGGAGAACTAAGAGTTTAGAAAAAGGTAAATGATCCTTTCTAAGAGTCAGAGGTGGTAAGGATTAGTAGCCAGAATGTTGAAGAAACTGTAAGGTAATGTTTTGCTTTAAAATCTAATAGTTTTATAATAGAAAAGAGTATATATGCGACGAAGATTCCTCCAATGGCATCGTATTGAGCTTCGACAAGGGTGCTATAAACAAATGTTGTTGGTTTTGAAATATTCCTGAACAACAAAGGACAATGAGAGACCACGATTTGGAACCCAAATCTGAGAGAGGTGACAGGGCAATATTTTTGTGAGATTTTTTGAAGGCTTCGATGAAATGGTTATTTTAGGAGATGGAGATGACCAAGTATTATAAGAGAAGGTAGTGAAGGCAGTATATTTTTTGTTGACTTCTAGTTGTAGAGAAAATTTTAAAGACAAGGAACATGAAGATAATTGAAAGAGATAACAAATAAAGTAAATTATGCTCCATTAATTCATCAACAGCTTAATAATGGAGAATAGTTTTGAAAACATGAACCAAAAAAACTCCCAACCCATTTCCTTCATCTTACTAGTTCATCCCTCTTTAAGGTCAGGCCCTTAAAAAAACTGAACGAAAAGGAGATAAAGGAGGAAGAAGACCATACATAAGTGGATCCTAAAGAGAGAAGAAATAGGCATAGAGATAAGTGAAGAAAAGGAAAATTTGTATAGTAGCTTCGAGGAAGAACCTAAAATCAATAACAACAAATGAAGCTACATGTGTGGGAACGAAGAGAGAAGTGTCTGAAATAGGAAAAAGGCATACCTCAAATGGAGAAATCGGAGCACAGAAGACATTAAAGATGTAGAGGATGAAAAAGAACATAGAGTAATGAAGGCAAAGTGAGGCTGAAAAAACATAGAAGACGATGTAGAAATTGGGATGTTGTGTTGTTTTTATGACCCAAAAAACATGTTTTAAAAACAACAAAAAATTGATTTTTATGTTTAAAGTTGGTGTGGTTTTCTTATTTTTTAAAATGAAAAACGATAATAATACTCAACCAAAAACATGGTAATTGGTTGTTTCTCAATAAGAAATAGAAGAAAAAACATAACACAATAGGCCCTTGTTTGAAGTGAATATGGGCATATTGTTGATCATCTTAAGTAATAAGCAACAAGGTTATTCTAAAGAAACAAATCATATGAAGATGTAACTTTTTTACTAGTTCCTCATAGCATGCAAATATTTTGACTTATAGATAAAGTGAACTTGGTAGAAAAATTCTCAAGTGTTTTGAGGAGAGAAAATATTTCTAAATATGGATCATCCATCTACAACACAAATGAATCGTCCAAAGAACTTAAATAAACTTTCCACTTCTTATTGCAAAACCTTTTTATGAGAAATTTAGTGAAGAAAACTCCTTTAAATTTTCTAACTCCTTTCCCCCAAACTTTCTTTTCAAAGTTTAGTTATTTTAATTGGTTCATTTTTCTCAAGTTTCTGTATCCTTTTTTAGGGGGTGATGTTGAGGTTTGATGTAAAACGTTATGATGATATGATTAGGTTGGGTGATTTAAAAGCGATGAAGGTAGATTTCATCATTCCTCCTTCCATATTAGGCACCTTCTTCCTTCCAATTGAGCTTGTTTTACCAATTTTAGTAAAGTTAATATTTATTATGATAATTTCAAGTGTGAAATGAGTCTCTCATTAAATGCATTTTTCCTTCAAGTATTAGAGAAAATATGTTTGGAAATAGGTTAGCTCCGCCTCCACCTTATGTTTATACATCACATCTGTCCCTAAAATAACTTTTAGATTGATATACTTTAAACACCAAGCTTAGAACAAGTTTTAACAAACCACTAAAAGGAACATATGGGTAGAAGAATTGCTTCTTATTCCTAAGTTTAGAGGATAACAGTGTGGGTTTTTATGTAGGCCTAGGCGGAGCTAGATCTAGAGTTCAACGAGAGACAACATTCAAATTATTTTAACCTTTTATACACTCACTAGGTTTTAAGAATTCCTATCCTCTAAAAGAGTTATTACTAGATGAAGAACATTTATTGAAGGTTGACATTATTGATCAATAGGCTTAGAAGTTTCTTCACTATATACTTATTAATATTAAATTGACAACTTTCCCCAACCTTTTATGCAATTCATAGGGATAGATCTTTATAAGATCATGTTTATTGCTCATAATAAGGAAGATGGCTTTAAAGAGAAATAGGGTGACACAATAAGAGGCCCTACATACCTAACAAGTTGTCACCATTGTTAGCCTTTTTTTCTAAATCAAACTAGATGAGGACCAAGCAATAAACATCCTTAAACCTCTAATAAAGGCACTCAATTAATCAATTCCAAGAGTTAAACTATCAGGGTTAATGGTAAAAGGCTTCACTCATAAGTTTTTGTTCCCAAATGGGATGTTAGGACCAAATATTCTATTTTTAAGAAAGTTATGGTTGCAATACATTTGTCTCAAAGGTTGATCTTATATAAGGATAGGAAAGCATTAAAGAAGAATTCTTGATCTATGCTATATTAATAACTTGTGGTTAATATTGTGAAGGTGATATCACCCACTTTATTTTTTCTTCTCCTTTTTTTTATATATAAACCTTGAAGGACTTATGATTTGTTATATAGGTCTTTATGGTTGTAGAGTTCTTTATTGATAGGTTTAAGGTAGAGGGTTAGAAGTTTGCTTAGACCTAAACTAAGCTAACCAAGTCTTATAAAAATATCATGAAGAAGCTAAAGTAAGAACATGAGACCTATAATAAAAACTTAAAGGGTTATATTGGGAAATTTTATATTTTAACTATATATAATTAAAATCTAGACTCTAAAGTTTATAATCAAATTAAACATTTGACTACTAAGGAGTAGAAAATGGACTAATTTATCTAGATTATTTATTTAAAATTAAACAATTTAAATCATGCTAGACTAATTTATCAAATTAAACTAAAATAATATTAACTATACCTATAACTAAATTAATTCTAACTATTCCAATATCTAATTTAGACAATACTTCTTAAATTGAGCAAAACTTTCTAATCAAACATCTGAGAAAACTTCCAAAGACAAGGTCATGTTTCTAAATGTGTTTTTCACTTTTTTAAAATGAAAAATAACAAAGTTTTAAAGAACTTCATAATTTTTCCATAGCATCTTGAATTATTTCAATTAGAGTTTGGATGAGAAAGTTCTACCTAATGTAAGAAGCATTATCTAAATTGGATACAAGATAAGTTAAAACTTATTTTAGTTTTGTAAATAATTTATAATATTTTAGTTTGAATATCTAATTAAAATTAATAAATTTAAATCATTATTTTTCAAACTAAACAAAAATATTATCAATGCATGTAGAAGATATGCTAATACATCTTACAAAGAAAACTTTCTTCCTCAATTGTAAAAAAATTGTCTGGTATGGAATAATCTAGTGTAGGAACGCTCTCCCAAAAGTTTATTTCCTTATATGGCTCATACATAAGCAATGATGGGAACTTTAGACTAGTTCAGCTTCCTCAACTCTCCTCAATTGTTCTGCCTCTATAGAATAAGGAATGAAACCTTTCAACATCATTCTTCTTTTATGAATTTTTTTCAAACATATGGGACATTATTCAATTCCTTAAATTGAAGAAACAAGCCTTTTTTTTATAGAGAAACTTTTTAAAAGATTGACAAAGGAAGTAGAATGTCCAGGGGTGACAAAATCATCTTAATTATTATTTTTAGCAATATAATGTACTCCATTTGGTTGAAGAGGAATTCTATGATATTCTAAGGAAGAGAAGACATAAGGGACGAAGTGAAACTTTAGCTAATCTCCTAAATTAGAAAGCAATTTTTGGTTAACCAACTTCATAACTCTTGTAAGTCTAAAGTAGCTTCCTCTTGGAATCTTTATAAATGTTTGATCTTAATAGGCAATTTGAAGCTAATAAATTAAATGCTTCATGTACTTTGATCATTTGATACTTAACTTTGTGGCTATTCTAGATACTCTAGATAATATCCTCATTAGCAGCTCATAAGTAGTAATCTTAACTCTCTTATATATTTGTTCATTTTGTAAACTTCACTTCTAATTTTTTAAATATATTATTTCTTTAATTTTCCAAAAGAAAAGAATTGAATATTGACATCAAAGGGCAACTACTAATAGGATATAATATATGCTAATAAAAGGTTTAATTATAATTTTATTGCATAATTCCTTCCTTAAATAATCTATTTTGGTAAAAAAAAATATTGAGATTTGCCTATAATTATATTTGGATATGTATTCTGCTGAGAAAATGGATCAAAATATACACAAGAAACAAGTTGATGTGAGCAAAAGTGATAAACAAATCTTTCCCTGAATTGTGTTTTCAAATATATAATCAATATCGACCAAATATCATAACAATATAAGTGAAATAAAATTATCTCACAATATAAGGAAACATAAGGATTTATGTGGAAGCCCTAATTTGTGAAAAAAACTATTGGACCATTTATAATTGATTTCAAAACTTTCACTAATAAATAGGAAATAATAGGAACAATAAAATGTTCCTCTCAACCTTAGATAGAGGCAAATTTAATCATCACCTAAAGGGGTAACTCATGTAATTTTTTATGCAAGGAGGGTTGGACAAAATTTAACAACTAAGAAAGCTCTTTTTTTTTACTATTGGATATGAAGAGGTAAGTCTCGAGAATAATCTACTAGAATTTCATGTCGATCAGAGATAGTTTGGCGGTCAAGCAGAGTTGAAAATTTCTTTTGCACAATTTTCTCTCTCTCTTTCCTTTACTCTCTAGAATGTTCTCTTCCTTTTTTATTGTGGCTTAAAAGTTGTCAAAAAATTTAAACCTATATACACATTTTTTTCATCACCAGTTTCCCTTAATGGGGTACTTTAAGTGAGGGAAAATTGGTTACTTAACAACCTAAACCACATAGACATCATAAGAGGATAATCCCATATGGTAAAACATATGAAATTAATATAAAATAATATATGGACTCTTCCTATAAGTAAGAGGGATACACAATATAAGTTCCCGTCACTCCTATTTGGAAGGCTCAATCAAACCCACTTTCTTTTAGCAAGCAACAAGCTTCATTTTTAGCAAAGTCTTCGTCAACATATATGACCCATTGAGGTTGGTATGAATCGTTACAAGTTCATATAATTTATATGCTACCGCATCTAAAATCTAATAGTACTTCTTCGAATATGTTTGGATTGAGAGTAGTAAGTGGCATTTTTAGCAAGGTGTGTTAAGTGATGCTTTTGGTAAGCAAAATGGTACTCTAATTTTCATAATGGAATAGGAATTTTTTTAAAATTTAAACCCAAGTCCTCAAAAAAAATCTCTCATCTATACTAAGTCTAATTGATTTTGGTGATGCTATGTAGTTTAACTTAGTAGTTGATACAATAACATATTTTTGTAACTTTGACTGCTATGATATCACTCCTCCTGTAAATGTCATAAAGTACTTAGAAGGATTGTTGCTTGAATCAATATCCATAGATATATCAACATTTATATAGCTACCTAAAATAGGTAGTTCTAGACTAACATAAAAAACAACACTCTAGATGCAACATCCCACTACCATGGGGTACATACCCAAACATTAAGGTACATAACTTATGATAATGGTATGTTAGAGCAAAAACCAATCCAACTTACATATGGCATCAACTAACATCATGCAAAAGTCAGCAAATTTTAAAACCATTCATTGCATTCATTCACAAAGTTTACACTGTTTCCAATAGACAAATATTCACAAAAACCGCATACAAGTTCTAGCAAAAACTATATAATAAAAGCTATAACTCTCTGACATCAGCTGATAGACCTCTGAGCCATAACTTAGTCCAAAATGTACTTCTAATCCAGAATAAATACTAAGTCTCCTGTCTCGTATCTGAAAAATCACGTTGCAATTTTTTATGAGTTTTGTGAACTCAATAAGTGAACCATCATTGATGATTTCACCGGATTCACATACACAAATCACATATTTCACAATTATTCATATAAAATGTGAATATTTCAAATACTCACATTGTCATGGCACATCATTTAATCAATGTGAATTATATCATATATAAACACACATATATGCATATGAGACTCCACATTCGTTATTAATGTTGTGACCGTGTGCCTATCACATATACAAATACTAACCCATTGGGCTCAATCAGAAACATATATCACGGAGCATAGCTCTACGTGCAAACACTTGATACTGGTCACTCCGATCACAACGACTTTATCTAAGCATGCATTTTATGAAATGCATCAATTCAGAATTTACCATATATCACAATCATTTATAAAGCACAGTCAGAATTTCATAATCATCGGACCTAAGTCCAGCATTCAACTTTCGTTGAGAATTCACATTTCATACAGAATGATCAAACAAATTAAACAAATTAGAGCACTTTTAATACAGTCCCAAATATTTACTCCTCGGACTTTAAGTCTGGAATTCAGCAATGAATCGCAACAATTCAATAATTGGCAAATTAAATCAAATCAATCCTAGGAAATTCATCTAGGTTGACTCACAGTATGCTCCAAAAAGCTATTGCCTGGATGGTTCGGCAATGTCTGACTGGCATCCGATGTACTCTTCTATAACATACACAACATATTCACAAATATCACATTTTTGCACAAATGTACAAATATTCTTTTATGCACATCAATGTATAGAAAGTATGCACAATGCATGTTCAATGACAATTCTGGGGTACTTTATTGCGATACTTATCAACAAATCATTCAGATATCAATGCCCTCATTAATACCATGTATATTTATAATTGGACCAAAACAAAACAATTTCAAAACAATTCCATAACTTCATTGACCACTTTAGATTTTTCTTCTAATGCACATAAGGGTCAACTTTGTATACTAAATATGATAAAGTAAATGGCAAAATTAGGTTATACTCTCTTCTAAAAAGTTGTTCTCCAATTCTTAAGTTTCTAATGACTCTAAGATCATCTAATTTGATTCAGTATTCTATGAGTTATGCTCACAATACCACAGATTATGTATATTTGAACATTTAGCTAGTATATAATCATACCCTCGAACTATACAACTCATATCTTTCAGCTCAGATATCCAAAAATTACAAACTTTATACCAGTTTAAAGCTAAGAGAATAAGCTACAACTTTGGTGAAGACACCTAATCTAAATTGGCCTACATCAATACAGTTTATTCAATAATATCCGTAAGACATGATTTCTGTCCCTGGTAATGCTACAACCTAAGCTAAGATGCAGTTTCATGCCAAATTTGAAAGTCTTAGAGATAGAATTAAAATTAGACTTCTTCAAGAAAGCTGTAGACTTATGTCTCTAGTTTAATCTAAACTACGAATCAACTTATTTGAAAATCTACAGATCAATCGCTTTCAATTTAATTCAGATAGCTCTAAATTTTTATGCAGAGAAAGACAAATGTCTTAGAAATCCATTGATCTAAGTTTCAAGTCATTTTGAGTTTGGATGAAAAAGTTATAATCAAAAGACTTAGGGTTGTTCAATGAAAGACTCTAGTTCATAACCCATATATATAAACCATCACCTTTTCTCTCTCTAGCACGCAAACTTCATCTTCTTCACCAAACCCATATCACCGAACTGCACTTGTCCTCTTCTTCTTTCTTTTTCTTTTTTTTCTTCATTCCTTTACATCATAAGTGTTCTATTTGTTGCATAACCTATTTTTTAATCTTCTTCAATGTCAATTGAACCCACCTCAAATAAATCAAATTCCAAAATGTTATACATACATAACAAGAGTTGTACTGTTCACATAAAGCATAAACCATTTTTCTGCATTTTCTTTCATCTTCAATCTCTTGCATTTCTTTTCTTATATTTTTTGTCATTTTAATCCTTCTTAAAACATAATACTACACTACTCGATGTTCTCTTTAACTCCAACCTCATAAAAATCCATCACTAAACTTTACCCAAACATTTACACAGATATATAATAAAAACAAAGTATGTTCATGAACTTCTCTGAACTTTTCTAGCTGTCAACAGATGCAGTACTTTTCACTAACAACTACACCTTCACTTCATATAACAACTTTCTATATTAGAATCTCACCTACCCCTCATTCCTTATCATCTTTGCAACTCCTATGAGAATTATGCACACACACAGTGAAGCCTAAGCCATATATGTGTTTCACCAACACATCAGAGTATATGATTTTATCCACTTTCTTTCCATCCAAAACTTATCATCTTATTGACTTCATACCATGACTCCAATAAATCTTCCATTCACATCATTAAACTCATTTTAGTCATTTCCATTACCTCTTCACCTAATCATACGTGAACAGTGCAATAACCTTATAACCCGAACAGAGTATATGTATATTCATCAATTTTCATAGACTTCTGTATCATTTTCATTTTACTACAATTTTCTTCACTTTAACATCATCCATTTCAATATAACGACAGAAACTATTTCATAATTTTTTGGATGATTCCTATTATACAAATCCATCATACAGGTTATTCAACACCAAAATCACACTTCATAAACTCATGCATGCATGTACATATTTACACCAGAAAATAACCATCATCAAAACTACTTACTAAATTCGACTTCTCCCAGCAGTAAAGATAACTCAATGAGAACAGTTCACTATTCAGTGATGAACAATACAAAGCTCTCTGTTGTATGCTTTCGATGAATACCAGAAGCTACAATGATTTTTATTAATCCCAGCATAAACCACGTGTAGACATAAGCTACGTGTAGTCTTGCATGCCTAACACTTGTCTCAACTGCATGTTTTCTAATTGTCCACTGGATAAGCTACCATTTGTCTCATAGTTATAGGTCCATATGCCACTTGATTTTATCCATTTGTCACTCTATAATTTATCCTTTTGTCAACTAATTTATAATACAATTGTCATATTTATATTTGTCCCTTATTTCAATATTTTTCCTAGTCTAAAATATCTCAAATTTTTTTGATAAATTTCTAAAATATCCAAAATATCTCCAAAAATGCGGAATAAATTCTAATACACACCAAATTTAATTTTCAAGATAATTAATCTATAATTCACCAAAAATTCTAAAATAATAACTATTATCACCAAATAAATTTTCAGCTCAAATAATTCACCAAAATTTCAAAATATCCTAAATATACTAAAATTGCCAAATCACAATTAATACACTCCAATTTAATCCACAATTTCAACTTATAAATCAAATTTACCCAAAAATACCAATGAATGCATGTACAATCATATGAATGTGCAAAATAAATGTGTATGTCACAATTAACTTATACATGACGTGCATTTTTCAAATTTCACAATACTTTCTCATAAATTACTATTCTAGCCTTAACATGGGTAACGAGATGTTACACTAGAAGTACCTTTATAGTACCTAAGAATCCATCTCACTATTGCTCAATGCTTATTTTCAGCCTAAGAATCCACCTCACTATTGCTCAATGCTCATTTTCAGGATTACTTATGAATTTTGTTGGGTCCGTGCTGCGTACCCACACGCGGCCACAACCTTAATCAGTATTGTCCTCTTTGGTCATGGGCACGATTCAAACCTATGACCTCAAGGTTTTGTTGCATTTTAAATGCACGCCTCTTACCATTGAGCTAAAACCTTGTCGTCATGGGTTCGAATCGTGCCCATGACCAAAGAGGACAATACCAATTAAGGTTGTGGTCGCGTGTGGGTATGCTGGCCCGACATTGCCCCGGTACGCAGCACGTGTTGGGCCCCGATTTCTTTTAAGCATGTTTAAATTATTTGGAGGATTTAGTTTGAGAATTTATTTATTTGGTTGGAATAAATTGAGGATTTTA
>JANZLX010000005.1:33354356-33366493 GCA_025531955.1 Erythroxylum orinocense
ACGAGCTTTATAGCTCACCCCCCATTCTCCTCCCCCATACAGGTGATGAACAAGAGTTCGAGTAGGTCAGGAGTTCGGCATCACTCCGAATTGAAATATTTTTATGTTTTGGTTAGATTTTTGGGAATTCAAGGCTTTAGCCGCATTTCAAGTACATTTTGTATTTTTGGGGATCTTGAACTTAACTGATGTAATATGGCGTGAAATGCCATTAAAGCTTTGTAAAACATTCATTTTTGTTATTAATGAAATGTCTATTGGATTTGGAATATTGCATGGGTTTATGCTTTAGTAAAATTTTGTTTTGTTCGGGACTGATTTAATAATAATTTCATGTAGTGGAATAGTTTGGGGTTCGGGTGTGTTCATCCCGACGACGGCCATTTGTGCTTCCGATTGAACTTTTCTTCAAAAATTGCGACTTTCAAGTCTTTCCTCCCCACTTTCGTTTTGGGTTTCAGTGTCCAATGTTAGGCTCCGGTAACGGGGTCCAATAGGTTTAACCTTGTCTATATTGAACATTTGTAACATCTTTTTTATGTATCTTTTCTATGATAGCCATAATAGCTTGTTCTTCCTATCACAAAAAATTGCATGCCTAGAATTTACTCTGTAAGGTCAAGGTCTTTCATTGAAAAGGACCTATTCAACACACTATTTAGGTTGGCAATCTTCTTGGTATCATGACATACAATTAAAATATCATCAACATATAATAAACGAATGATAAATGTTACCTCTAGTGTAGTTCTTCATAAATAGAAATGATCTACATGTGTCTTGTGAAATCCATAGTCCAACATAAAAGACTCAATCTTCTTGTATCATTATTAAGGTGCTTGCTTCAAGCCATACAAGCTCTTCTTCAAGCAGCGGATCATATTCTCACTTCCTTTGACCTTGAAGCCTTCATATTGTTCTATATAAATATTCTCCTCTAAATCACCATGGAGGAATGTTGTCTTCACATCATGTTGTTTTATTTCTAAGTCTATACTAGTAGATGATCCAAGAATAACTTAGATTAAGAAATCTTCACAATTAGAAACAAAATCTCACCAAATTTAGCACCTTTCTTCTAGTCAAAACATTTTACAATAACCCTTGCCTTGTACTAATGTTGGACCCTAATTCTAGAGCCCAACATTTGGAGTCGTGAGAACGTGAGCAGGTTTCCTTGTAGGATTTTTTTTAAATGTACCCTCATTATCCATCATCCCACAAGGGTGACGTGCCCCACTAGTCAAACACCAAAATCACATATCAACTCGTTCAGAACACTCGTATCTCTTAGTCTCTAGTTTATTTTGAAGCAAGAACCATCTCAATCGGAGCTCTATAGATCAAGATATCATCAAAATACCGAAGTATGTTCATAACCAAGTCATGCTCTTCCAACCGATCCCTCATTTTCTTCCCTTCAATCTTTTTCAAATCAACCACAAAGGCTAAATTTTTTTATAGAAAGATAGATAAATGTCTTAGGAACCTACTGCTTCAAGAATCATTTAATTTAGAGGTCGGGTTATGAAGTTAAGGCCAAAAGAATCAACCATGCTCTTGTTCTCAATCATATGAACCTATCTTAGGACAATTGGCATAACTTTCACTAGGGATATCGGATTAAGGTCATTATTAGACTATTTGAAAGAGGGCTTCTAGATCTACAACCATTTGGAATACTTCAAAGTGAAATTTGGTCATTTAAATAAGACACAGACAGTGTGAAACTACACGGTCAGACCGTGTAACTTTCGGGTCTGATTGTGCTTCTACGTTAGGAACACACGAACTGTGTGAATTTACACGGTCAGACCGTGTAACCTTCAAGTCTGATTGTGCTTCTGCGTTAGGAACATAAGTCCTATGTGAATTTACACAGGCAGACCATGTAACCTTTAGGTCTGATTGTGCTTCTGCATCAGGAATACACGGCCTGTGTAAATTTACACGGGTAGCCTGTGTAAATTTACACCCACGGGTCTTGCTAAAATTTCCCTCTCCAAAACCTTTCCAATGGATCCTACATCCATCTTAGCATCCCTTTTTCTCATAATCTTCTCGAAATCAACTCTCCTAGCATGATATCACTTCATATACTCTAGTTATTCGGGATACACGTCCTATGAAATAGCACCTACTCAAACAATCATATCTCTCAACTTCGATATCCAAAAATTGCATAGTTTATATTGTTGAAAAGCTAGAAAGACAAGCTACAACTTTTATGAAGATAATTTGGTCAAATTCATCTTAGGTTAATGCAGTTTTTCTTCCAAATCTAGAACACAAATCCTACCCCTATATAAACTTGAAATTTTCAATGCAAAAACTTGAAATGCCATAAACAACCATCATGTATATGTATTTCATTCACATCAAAAATAAGAGTTTTATAACACTTTAGTGGGCATTTCGAGCCACCCTACAATATAGTCCAAAGTATAAACTTTACAAGAACAATAATTTCTCAAAATACGACTAAAGCCTTGTTTTACAAATCTAGCTTCAAAAACAAAATATGCAAATTGGAGTGATGCCTTGACTCTCGACTCGATCACTCGATATCTTGTTCATCGCCTGTGGATAGGAAGGAATGGGGGGAGCTTAAAGCTCGTGGGTAACAGTTTTATAATCGGTAACAAGCAAAACCATTGATAATAATCATGATCAAAGCAAATTCATATGAAATCTATGAAACATATATTTCTTAAATTCTCAACATATCAAACCAATTCACAACTCACATAAATCAAGCATTCATCAAACTTGTCAACACATGGAACCACATAAGCACATCATAATGGTTTGGGCAGATCCGTAAACATGACGAACTACACAATTCCATATAATGGTCCTGTATAGTCGTAAACTTAAGAGAGTTTATGAAGAAGCTCTGTGCCACTAGCGGGTAGGCGAGAGAAGCCTTTAACTTAGTGAACGTGTACGTGACATTCTTGAATGGACTACACCAAACTCACATAACATGTAATTCATGAATTGAAAACTGTTTGCTCATATGGCACCTTTCAAAAATTTGCTTTTCATGAGCATGACATATTTCATATGCATTTCCATCATCATTTCACAATTCAAAATCCACATTCCTAGACCAAGCACAAAAGCCACTTCTCAACTCATTCAAAAGCAAAAAATACAACAATTGTGAAGCAATTAGAATTCATTCCCAAAATTCTCACACAACAACATGTGGCACATCCTCAATCATTTAAAGAACAATAAATGCACATATATAAGGTAGTTGAAAAATCATTTAATTCCATTTATTTAAATAACATTTATGACTTATTTACTCAATTATAAAAATGAAACCCACTTTAATTTCCTTGATTAAAAACTTGCTCAAGGATGTCTCTCCTTTTGCTCCTCTTGTCCCTCTTGCCTCCCTTCACATTAACAAAAATCTCCAATTCAATAAGAATCCAAATTGGACAACTTAAAGAAACATATTCATAAAATTGATCCTAGAATACTTAAACCCATGTATTTCCTAAGCTCTTTAAACTAAAACCCCTTCCAAAATCCAAAAGATTAAACAAAAACTTACCTTGAATCTTTATTAAACAATAATTTTCTTGGCTTTAATGGAAGCTCTAATCTTCCTCTTCATTTTTCCTTCTTGAACAAACTTCAAAATCACTCTTTCAGACTATGAAAAATGAAAACCTAGCTTAGCTTTCTTTCTCTCCTTGCTTTTCTCTCCAACGACACTCTCTTCCTCTTCTCTCTTCTAATTTTCGTTTTTGCTTATTCTAAATGTAAGACAAGTCTTCTTTCTCCCTTTTATACTCTTAATGAAGCTTAAATGTCCAACTTACCCTTCATTTAATGCCTTAAGACTTTACAACTTAAGTGATCTTCCAATAATGCCCTTTATACAATCTTACCACTCTAACACTTTAATTCAATTAACCTATGTCATATAATCTTATTCACATTAACATGCTAATTGACTCCAAGATAAATTAATCTATCAAGACCTAAAAATTACTTTAAATCATGCTTAATTAAGAAAAACAATTCCGGGGCTAATAACTAAAGTGGCGACCCATCTTCTCCAATATTCAATTGAAATACTCACTTATTATTGAGTGTTCTCTTTTCTTTATATAAATTCACCAATTTATAAGCGTGGTTCTCATTCAAAGACTTCATATCTTCTTATATTGTATTGTATCACTCTTATTATGCATATTTAATATAACCTCTTTGTAGATATGTAGCTCTTCCTTATCACTCAATAAAGTATAGCCACTAGTTCGTTATCTGGAGGAAGGTTGTCTCTATTTGCTATACCTCGTCAATTGAAGTTTTGGTTGTGTAGTGGGCTCTTATATTAGTGGCTTTTCATTTTTCATCTTTACCACCACTATCATTATATCCATCTTCTTTGAAATTTTCTTGTTGTTCTCCTTGGACATCATTTGGAAAAACCAGATCTTAGTTGACTATAGCGTATGGAGAAGACATTAGTTATTGTGGTTTCTTATAGTTTTCAATGATCTTATCTTTCATAAATATAATCTCAACTTTTGAATGCTTTCCTACCAACTAGATTTCATAACTTGTATCCAAATTTATCTTTAGAGTACCTAAAGAAGATGCATGGCTTTGAATTATAATCAAGCTTGGACCTCTAATCTTTGGGAATGTAAACATATTTCAAACATTTAAAGACTCTCAAATGCTTGTAAGAAACTTCTCTATCAATCTATACTCTCTCTAAAACATCACCATTAAATGGAATTAATTAAAGGAGACTAATTGGCAAGGTACATCATTGTATGCATTGCCTTGGCCTAATAAGACTTTGACAACTTCACATAAGAGAGCATACATCGAAATCTTTCTTTAATGTTTATGTTTTGTCTCTTTTCTAGCCAATTCAACTGACGTGTCTTTGGAAGTGTCTTCTCAAGCTTTATATCTTAGGCCTTGCAATATGCCTTAAATAGCCCTATGTATTCTCTACCATTCAATTTTGACACACTTGAGCTTCTGACATGTTTCTCTCTTAACTCTGGCCTATAACTCTTTAATTGCTGATAGTATCTAATCTTTATTTTTAAACATAAAAACCCATAATTTTCTAGAAAATTCATCAACAAAAGTAAAAATATATAGTTTACATAATATAACTTAGCATTTATAATATAAACAATAGTATGCACAAGATCTAATGTATGCTTTATTCTAGATGGTACAAATAATCAACACAAGGTCTTAGAGATATACCTTATAGATTAAGGAGGAGATGCTTATTAGTAAGGATTTCCATACCTCTTTCACTCTTATGACTAAGTCTTTTTTGCCACAACTCGATGGAGGAATTATCAATTATATTAGCATTTGCTCAGTACAACTTTGCTTGCATCGTATATAAAGATCTCTACTTAGTTGATCAAGCCACTATCAAATTCTCCTTCGTGATTTTCCATTTTCCATTACTAAATTTGTTGGAGAAGCCATCTTCATTAGGCACACCCATTGAAATAAAATTCAATTTGATGTTGGGAATATATCTAACACCTCTTAACACCAATTGAAAACCAATAGATGATTGTAATCACATTTTACCTATGCCCATATTCTTATATGATTCTAATCACATTTTACCTATGCCCATATTCTATATGAGCCATCATTCCCTCATCCTCTTATAGACAATCACCAGTAGTGTAAGATGAGGTATAAAGTGAGATGATATGAGGCACCTAGATTAATCACATAAGTGAAATCATCATAAGCAAGGTTCAAGAAATCTCGGTCACCAATGAATAATTCTTCATCATTGATAACAACTATTGTAATGTCCTTGTCTTTTGATTATTGGTTAGATTTTTCACCTTTTTCTTTCTTATCTTTCACTAAATCATTTTTTCTCTTGTTTTAATATTTCCTTAATATGGCCCAGCTTGTCACAATATTAGTGGTAGATGATATTACCTTTAGATTTTAATCTCCCCTTAGACTTGTCTCTTTTATAGGGCTTTTGGCTCTTAATTCTACCCCTTTTAAATTATTAGGCTATATTAGCCTCTGAGTGGTAAGGGTACTCATCTACTCGCTACTAGTCTCTTTATTTAGTAAACTAGTTTTGACAATCTCTATTATTGACCTAGCTTTATCCTAAGTCACATGTAAAGTGTGTCTTGACTTTTTGACAATGAACAAAGTAGTAGTAAATCATGTGACTCGTCATCAAAAGACATGTTCATGGCAGAAAAGTGATTAATCAAGTTCTAAAAATTATTCAAATGAACTACTATACTATCATCATCTTTATATTCCAATTTTACAAATTTCCTCATCAATGACGCTTTGCTTAAAACAATCTTTCTTTTAAACATGGTCTCAAATTTCACCCATAATTTATAAGCATTTGTTTCATTCATAATATGTTGGAGGACATTCATATTAATAAACCATCTAATTATTCTAATATCCTTCTGGTTCAAAATTTTTTAATCACTTTATAAAGATTGATTGGTATTATTTAATACCCCCAGAATGTTCTCTTCCCTCTTTATTATGGTTCAAAAGTTACAAGAAAATTTTCAACTTTATATACATACTTTGTTATCACTATTTTACCCTTAGTAAATTTAAGTGAAGGTAAAGTGGATACTTCAAAACTGACACTAAATAAATATCATAGTTAAAAAGGTCAAATTGAACCTTACCATTTTCACCAAAATGCAACTTAAATTTGAACATTTTGACACATTTTTTTAAAAAACTAAAGTTTTATAAATGTTCAATTTGAACCTTAAGTTAACTTGTCCTGTAATCCTTCGTAACAAAAAGCATATGTGATATTTTTAACACCCCCTGAGGCCTCTCTCTCCCCCTTCTTGGAAAGTCTTTTATGCATTCAAAGTAATGCTAAAACTCAATTTTTACCTGTTTTTGTATAATGTCTTATGGCATTTGTCTCGCTAAAATGTTATTTATCATATGAGAGCATGATGCTCTTTATATAGGATTTTGATATATTTTATTTCATGTTGTCTTTCTAGGAGAAGAGTAGCTAATGAACATAGTGGTGAAAATGTGGGTAATCTAATTTATATAATCAACATGAACTCTAGACTTCAGTACCCACTCTAATGTTAGCAAATGACATTAACATTTCTTGGATAATTATAATGTGTCCCATTGAAGTGATCCATACGCGAAATTTGGAAAATCTTCTTTATTATGACATTTACTATCTATCATCCTTTGCTTATACAATTAAAGAATTCCAATCATAAGTTAACCTATATTTATTTCTGCAAATGAGTTGTTTCACTTCAATTTTAAAGTTATGCTATGCTAATAGAGAGAAAGTGCTACTTTTGATAGGGTACTTCAAAAAATCTTTGAATATAGAAAATTCAAACCAAACAGTTAAAAGGAAAGCTAGGTATACCCATGCAAAAGAATGTCCAAACAAAATATTTTTGTATCCTTGTAGCTTTATAGTCAATACCTTATTGGGTTTAAAAAATTCATCAAATGAAGTTCATAGCATACCTTGCTTCAATAACTCGGAGATTTGATAGATTTAAGGTTAAGCTTTACTAAAAGAGGGGAAGGGCAAATTAATGGTGAAGAATATAAAGTCCATTGTTAGGAACTCATATTTCAAAAAGAAGTTAGTAATCAAAGATAACCAAAATGATAGACAAGAAAGGCTCCTATTGAATGATTTGTGTGGCAATAGAAGAAAATAAAAAGACAAGTATAGAATTTAAAGAGAGAGGAAAGAGAAGAAAGAAAGATTTTTTTTAAAATTATTTAAGCCTTTCTTGCTATGTAATATGCATAGGTAAGAAGAAGCTCATAAAAAATTTATCACATAAATTTTTTTGTAACGGAGTATTCATAAAAATTAAGTTAGAATTCAAATTAAATATTTCAAAATGTTAGAATTTGTTTTGAAAATATCAAAACATTTAAGATAATTTCTAATTAAAACGGTATGAAATTAATTCTATATAATAAAACACATGAAATTAGTACAAAATAATATATGGAATATTCATATAATTAGGAGGGATACAAAGCACATTCTTTAAATTTCAGTTACATATGTTCATTAGACATTTGAGATGAGTAGTCCTTTTACCTTTGTCAATTCGGAGGCATACGACCAGGATTTGCCTATAAAACTAAAGTTTGTTCGTTTAGAAGGATCAAGCAACATGAGAACTGTGTTAAGAACAGGAAGCATCAGAGTTAAGCTGCCGAATGAGTAAAGTAACATCTTCTAGTTCTTCTAATTTTCAGTGCTTCGTGCTTACCTTTAATACCAGATAAATGAAAATAAACTTTTTTTGAAACAGATAAGGAACCCAATAAGCAGGCATTCAATCTTGTCCAGTAGGATGTCTTTTCATTTGGCCATCTTCGTCAAACTCCCAGCAAATTATATACATTTAACATTTCTCAAAAGCAAAGGAAATGGCTTCCACTACAAACACTTGTATCATGTTATACAGAATTCTGAAACACGCGAAGAATAATCTTGTATGGTCCGCTATCAATCCCAAATTTTCCCTTTGCTTTCCACCATTGTCTCCGCAGCCAAACGTCGAATCCGAGAATTATGTGAAATGGGCTAATTGAGTTGACAAAAGAAGTGAGTTTTAGATCTGGACCGTGGATGCATAATGTGAAGAGGTCAACGTCGTTTCCTCCAAGCTTTGATTGTGAAGAGGTCAACAACTAAAGACCGTTAGGACAGATGGAAAGTGAACGAAACAGACAAGCAAATGGTTAAAAGAGGTGTCGTCCGCCAAAAGAGGGTTGAAAAGGAAACCTGCAATAACTCTCATTTTGCTGACAAAAACTAGCCTTTTTTTTAACCCTTTGGTTTGCTCTTAGTTTTGGATTACAGGTGTTTGTGCCCATCTGGTGGAATTCTCTTCTCTCAAGAATTACAATAGGAAACTCAGGTAATTCCACGCTTCTTATATTTGGAAATGGCAATTACTCTGGCTGTGTTGTATTGGTTCTGCGACTGAGCAAAATGGAATGGGATTTTTAAGTTAAGACTATGTAGATGGATGATACATCAATGTAAAATAATGTCGACGGAAGCTTTTGGTGGTATTCATTGATGGCAAGAGAAAATTTTTATCTGTCATCAGGTTTGAAAGGTTATTCTTTGGGAAGTCCTAAAATTTTGAGAATCAAGTTAGTACCAGGAATACTATCTTCATAATCCTGGAATATTTTCTTCCCATGGGTGAAATTGTCTATTGTATATTTGGTTCTCATCGCTTTCTTCCCTCTGGTTAGTTGTGAACATGGAGGAGAAAATTAAGTGTATGTATGGTCTAAATCTTCTGTCACAAAATTGTGTTCTTTATTTAGGGTGTAGACTTACACATGGCTCTAGGTTATGGATGATAATATACGAATAACATCTTTTAATTGCAGCTATCAATCTGAAATACAAAAAGTTATTGAACAATGTATGATGGGTTTCTTAAATAGCGAAATCCAATATTTTAACAGTTAAATCTTGAAATTTACTATGGCAATCGTCAAGTTTAAATTCTGGTTTGAAATTGAATTTCTTTCTTTTACATTGATGACATATTGATCTGGAGTTTACGTATTAGTGCACTGGAAAATAGCCTTTTTATCTTTTGGGTATTCATTTTCTTGCAGCAGACTTACCACAAGCATCTTTGGCAATGGATCCTCCTCTAACAGACGTAGAACTTGAACCAGAGGGAGGCCTAACATTCCACTGTGACCTGTACGATACGGAACTAGTTCACAAGATAGCTCAAGCATTTCTCCTTGGATTAGCTACGGCTTGTGTTGACAACACTACAGGTGGCATATTCAAGTCCCCTGGTTCAGTGGCTGTTGATATTAGAAAAGAAATGATCGACTATGTCACCCAGAGAAGTGAAAGTTCTGTTGCTGAATCTGTTATTCAAGAAGGCAGTCCGGAGATGGAGGTATCTGACCACCCTTTTGATATCATCTCTGATTTTGTGGATGACTTTGCAAGTTCAAAGAGGAATTTTTTCAGCCGAGTTTCAGGATGGCTGCTGAGTGAAAAAAGAGAAGACAAAGTAGATGATTTTGTGCAAGAGATGGAAATAAATGGGTTTTGGTTGCTGGTCAGGAGGGAAACACTTGCACATACATTGGTTAAGAATGTTGACTTTAAGAACACATTTCATTGTGACAAGAAATTCAACACATCCGAAGAACTAGTAGAGCATGTAGCCAGCTGTGGTTTCAGACCTCTGAACTGCACAAATGAGGGGTGTACTGCTATTTTTTGTGCAAGTCAAATGGAGAAGCATGATTCATTGTGTCCTTTCAAAATAATCCCATGTGAACAAAAATGCCCTGATAGTCTCATGAGACGTGAAATGGACAGACATTGCATAACTCTTTGTCCAATGAAGCTTGTGAACTGTCCTTTCTATGCAGTGGGCTGTCAATCTACGGTGCCCAAGTGTTTGATCCAGCAACATAATTCAGATGATCTGCATTCACATGTTCTGTGCATTCTCAAAAATAATTATTACAAAGAAGCACCAGTCGAGGCTCTGAAACAACGGGCTGACCAAATACTGCAGGTTAGTTTTGGTGCAACTGTAGATCTTTTTTCTTTTTTTTTCATCTATCTAACCCTTTAACATGCATTTAAGCTATTCACATAATATTCCAAGCTAAAACAGAAATAGTGGGATTCTTATTGTCATATCTATAAAATTCTGGGGGTAGTATTCTGCATAGCTTCTTTCCTAACATTTTGTAAAAAAGCATTAAAAAAAAGAACATCACTAATAATTTTCCTAAGATTGGCTAGGTTTACTTCCCTTATGAAATCGGACTTTATTTTTGCTCTTTTTCTTGAAAATTGCCCTTTTCATTACTTGGTGACTTTTGATCGGAGCCAAACTCCATATTTTCCTATAGGCATCTTCTGGTGAGCTAGGAGAAGCTAGAGATCTAAGAACCCTTAACCTAAGAGTCAAGAACCTTGATGCAAAACTTGGGCCCTTAGAAGTCAGTTTAGCAAAAGCAAATAGAGAAGAATTCATTGAGGCTGCAGAAAACACGAATGGAGAACCTACCATGGTTGCAAGCAATAAAGATGGAGATTCCACTAAGGCTGCAAAAAACACAAACAAAGAATCTATTGAGGCTGAAAACATCACAAACAAAGGGCTTATTGAAGCTGCAAACATCTCAAATGAAGAACCTACTGAGGCTGCCAACAACACAAACAATGAGCTTACTGAGACTGCAAAAGAAAATGGAAAACCTACTAAGGCTGCAACCACCAAAATTGGAGAATCTGCTGAGGCTGAAAACCGCAAAGATGGAGAACCTCCTGAGGTTTCAAAAGAAAAGGTTGGTGAAGCTGTTGAGGCTGTGGGCGGAAAACATGGAGAATTGACTGAGGCCATAAAGAAAAAAGATAGTGAGCCTGCTGAGGCTGCAAATGAAGAAAATGAAGATCCTACCAAGGCTGCAAAGGAAAGAGGTGGAGAACCAACCGGCGCTGCTAATGAAAAAAATAGAGAACCAATTAATGCTAAAGAGGTGAAAAATGGAGAACCTACTGAGCTTGCAAATGATAGAAATGGAGAACCCACTGAGTCTGCTAATGAAAAAGATGGAGAGCCTGTGGAGAATAAAAGTGAAAAGAATGAAGAACCTACCAAGGCTACTAATGAAAAAGACGTACAGCCTATGGAGAATACAAATGAGAAGAATGGAGAGCCTATTGTGGCTGCAAACAACACGGATGAAGAAGCTGATGAGGCTGCAAATGACACCAAAGCAAACAAAAGCTAGGCTAGTGAGCAATACGTTGGACTATTGGGGGTGCAATAACTGATGCATCAAATGGCAGCTGAGAGTAAAGTTCAGTCTCAATACAAATTTTGCTATCACGATAACTTTTTTTCCAAAAAAGAAATTTCTGTGCAAATCTTCTCTTCTTCTCGTACTGAAAGAAGTTTCATCAGCAACGTGTTAGAATCCTAGAAACAAATGAGGAAAAATATATGTATTTGCTATAGATTTCTGTAAAGGAATACAACGATAACTGGTTTCGAGGACCAGGACCTCCAGCCTAAGGCTCAAAC
>JANZLX010000005.1:33430672-33453992 GCA_025531955.1 Erythroxylum orinocense
TGTGGTTATTATTTATATGTAAAATATTTAAAAATTATTGTTATTTCAAATTAATTGTCATTATTATTTATTATTAATATTTTTTAAAGCATAGTCGATGTAAACAGTAAACTAGTAAAGTATATAGTATAACTGTATAATATATCAATATAGACTATTTTGCAATTTTTAAAAATTTTAAGGACTATGTTATAAATTTTAAAATTTTTTCGAAATAATACTCAGTATTAATCGATACCAATACAGTTTCATTCTAGAGTTTAATCCGATACCAATCTCAGTACGGTATCCATAATTTTGCTTGGGTGGCTTCACAATCAAGATCGGACATTTTGCGTGATGTGCATAGTAGTCACTTACGCTACCTTAGAATGCTCCGCAACACAATATATATAATTACTATTATCTATATTGAATTGGAATCAACAGGTGATATAGTTAAAAGAACAGACTTGAAATTATATCCTCACACGTCTTGCTTGCAGGCCCATTCTAGGCTAACATGCTGGAAGATACTACAGGTCTCTTTAAATTAAGTGTGTCATCTATCACAAGGTGACGGGACAAAAGGGGTATCCTTTTTGGAGCACTTGAAAAGCTGATTACTTTGATACGAGTTTTCCTGGAGGCTTCTACTTCTTCGCTAAGCTTTCTCTTCCTAGACTTCTCAATTTTCAGTAAACGTAAGAAAAACACACTTGTGAAGTAGTAAAGCAGGTTCCTGTGTTAAGTGACAGATGAACATATTGCTGTCAATTCTCGCATGCGCAATGGATTTAATTGCTTGACTGTCGAGCAATGAAGCACAATTACAAAAAATGTGTCTGAATAGTTTGAAAAGGTGAAATCTTGTAAAATCATGATCGATAGCTGGGACGAGTTATATGAAATTATTATCTTTTCTTTCACCGGAGAGCATAAAAAGCTCTACTCATCCTGACACGGCATGAAACCATTTTCATACCCAAAAGCCTAAAACCTGCCTTATATTTTGACTTTTTCTATCGAAGATTTGAACAACAATAACTCTTGCTTACAAGTGGTGCTTAATTGTTTGCTTTGATCCCAAGTGGTCCTAACCTAGGAGCCACAAAAGATAGATACCTTGCCTAAAAAGTATAGTAATATAATCAAGTTTACGAGTACCTTTTAATCTTTCCAAGGCCACGGCTACCTACAACAAGGAGATCAACTTGCATCTGCTCTGTAGCTTCACAAATCATGTCCTTAGGATCACCCTCAAGAATCCGAGTTTCTGCTCTTATATTCATAATTAACGTGTATAAAATTAATAATATGTACTACCAATCTATAAAATATATATATATATACACAGATTACCATCCTGTCTTTGCACATCTGCAACGCTCGGGAGAGTAACGGTGAAGAAGTTCCTACGTGCCCTTTCTCACTGTTTCTACCACTACAGGCGTTGGATAATATTAATTAGGCTGTTTCAGAAAGTTAGCCAATAGACTGTGGGACAGTACCGGTAAAATTCTTCTACACAAGAATGCAAATTGTAGCTCAACATAATGTCATCCACAACCATAACCACCTGTTGGCTAATAGCTAACAGGGTATGGTTTACGAGAAAGGAAATTACGACAAAGCGCAGCACCAAATTTTTTGAGGGGCGTTTCTTTTGTAAAAAATAATAGGAACGTGAATGAGAATGAATACAGGGAGAAATGAGAATGAATAAAATCATTATAATTATGATATAATTATGATAGTTGATTAAAATAAATGAATGATTATTAAGTGGTTGGTTTGTAAAAATTATTATAATTAATTAATTAAAAAATAAATTTTATTTTAATTAATAAATAAATTTTATTTTAATTAATTACAATATTTTAATTAATGAATAAATTATATTTTAATTAATTATATTGCAATTAATTAATTAATAATAATATTTTAATTAATGAATAGTTATATTTTAATTAATTAAATGATATTAATATTTTAATTAATTAATTAATTACAATATTTTAATTAATAAACAATAATATTTTAATTAATGAATAGTTATATTTTAATTAATAATAATATTTTAATTAAATATAATGCAATTAATTAGATAATAATAATAATAATTTAATTAATTATATTGTAATTAATTAATTACAATATTTTAATTAATTATAATATAATTAATTATTTAATTGATTTCATTATAATTAATTGATTTCGCCGTATTTAATTAATTATAGTGCAATCACTCTCATTCCTCTTGATTATGAGAGGAATCGAGGATTGTCCAAAATTAAGAAATGAAACTTTTAAGTTTTCAATGATAGGTTCATACCAATCATTAATTTTCATTCCATACTCATACCCCTTTTTTCATACCTCTCAAACAAGCACATCTAGAGTAGTTCTTATGCTTCCCTTGGTGATTTATATCTAGGTTCATTGCAAAGAATATTTCTTAGATTATGACATCTACATTGTTTCCATTTGTAGCTTGTGTGTGAGAGAATCATTTATCTCAATCAAGTGCAAATACTACACATTTTACATATTTTTTTTTGTTTCCTACGATATGTCTTAGGAAGATCCTAACTATGGAAAGATACCTTTAAATCATCCCTTCTCAGAGTAATCTCCACTTGAATCAAGTAAATCCGTTATGAAAGGTAAAACTTTGGCTCGAAATTTTTAAACGGCTGTGTCAAGACGATGAAACTGAAAAACATCAATATGCAATTCTAAGCATTCTTAGATTTTGAGATGGCTTACACTAGTGGCTACGTTCCCACTTGCCCACTTCTCATATATTGTTGCACCAACTGATTCCGGATCCTCAACCTGAAAATTGCTTTCCATCATTAGTTCAGAACAATGTATAAGTGACGGTATCTTCAAAATAATTCACTTGAAAGAAACTGTTAGAAACTTTTTAGAACCCATAGTGATACATTTCCCTTGAGTCACCTTCTTTGTAACCTCCAGAAGATCATCTAGCTGAGGCGTCGCACCAGCAAAGAATCCTGGCCCTTGAACTGCACAATCTACATTAATATAGGCCACTGTTTTGGCACCCAAATTGATTATATTTTGTTCGACCCATTCAGTAGATCTTGTTCAAGCATAAAAACAATCTTGTTGAGGCCATAATGGAGAGAGGTATCTTTATTACCATCTAATCTCAAACTTAGTCCTAAATGCAAAAGATATGAGAAGTCGACTATAAATCTGCATAAACAATTAATCTATATCAAGTCAACCCTCAATCGCAAGTTAACTGAACTTCATTTGTACACAGAGCCATTGCAATTTCCCAGGTCTTATAAGGCTTGTTAGGTTCATGATCCTAGTCGTCGTGGAATATCAACATGCAATACTCTAACGAAAGATATCATGGTTATTCGAGTAACAAAAGTAGAAGGTATGACCAGACAACATCAAATGATATGTACCATACATTCCAAAACAAAAGAGCTAATCAAAGTACCACTTGTGCTTTTCACATCAGCGGTACCAATCCAAGGTAGTTCGGAGATGATTAAATGTTGTTCGCTCCCACACCATGCATTATATAGGTCGTGTCATCATGGACCAACATATCATATGGAAAACAATTCAGAGACTGACATCCTGCACACCCACAAACCATATGGTGCATAAATGACAGAAGAAAGTAATATTACCTACCATCCCGAACTCTTCTGCATCCCAGCTTGCGAGGATAATTGTTCTTCTAGGTTTCCATCCCATCTGAAGTAAAAGAGCATATCGTCTAGCTATGTCAAGCAAGGTAGCAGTCCCACTGTTCGGATCAACAGCTCCATATGTCCATGCATCTCTGTGATTGCCAAGGATGACATAGCGATCAGGTTCCTCTAAACCCCTTATGACAGCAACAATGTTGTGAATTGTTACAACTTTTTCCTCACCCTAAGAAAAGCAAAGACATAATTTATTACCAATAAGAGTAAGTGAGTATCAAGAAGGCACAGTCAAATAGATATATTTGAAAAGCAATTTTTTTATGACCTTGTCTATACTGTCTTGCTTTTAATAATTTGTTAAAGAAAGCATCACGAAAGAGATAAAAGTAAAATCCAAATTAGTATCATCCTCAAAAGAAAAAAGGCCCTGGTGGCAATTGATTATAATCACTAAAGCTGAAGGCAGGTCAAGGACATGGGGTCTTTTTCACTGGCAAATCTGTAAAGCACCCATTAATCGAAAATATACCAAGCTGTCATCTAATGACCTAACATAGTTGTTAAGGTAAAAGAAATGAGAGCCAAAAAATTGTAATAAGTCAATGCTTATCATGGATTTTTGAGAAGAAAAGAAGTGCACTAGATTCCAGCCCAAGAAAACTGCAAAGTGGTGTGAACATGCATACTGGTTTTTGCTGTAAATTCTTGCATGCGCAATGGATGTAATTGCTTGACTGTGCATCAATGAAATGGAAGTACAATTACAAAAAATGTGTCTGAATGGTTTGAAAAGGTGAAATCTTATAAAATCATGATCGATAGCTGGGACGAGTTATATGAAATTATTATATCTTTTCCTTCACTGCAGAGCATAAAAAGCTCTACTCATCCTGATCACGGCATGAAACCATTTTCATATCCAAAAGCCTAGAGCCTGCCTTATATTTTGACTTTTTCTATTGAAGATTTGAACAACAAGAACTCTTGCTCATAAGTGGTGCTTAATTCTTTGCTTTGATCCCAAGTGGTCCTAACCTAAGAGCCACAAAAGATAGATACCTTGCCTAAAAAGAGGACTATAGTATTATAATCAAGTTTACGAGTACCTTTTAATCTTTTCAAGGCCACGGCTGCCTACAACAAGGAGATCAACTTTCATCTGCTCTGTAGCTTCACAAATCATGTCCTTAAGTTAGGATCACCCTCAAGAATCAGAGTTTCTGCTTTTATATGCATAATTGACATGTATAAAATTAATAATATGTATTATCAATCTATACAATATATATATATATATATATATATATATATATATAGTATATAGATATATTACCATCCTGTCTTTGCACATCTGCAACGCTCGAGAGAGTATCGGTGAAGAAGTTCGGGCGTGCCCTTTTCTAACTGTTTATACCACTGCAGACGTTGGATAATATTAATTAGGCTGTTTCAGAAAGTTCACCAATAGCTTGTGGGACAGTACTAGTAAAATTCATTTACACAAGAAGGCAAATTGTAGCTCATCATAATGGCATCCACAACCATAACCACCTGATGGGTAATAGCTAACAGGGTATGGATTAAGGGAAAGGAAGTTTTCCTGCGACACCACCAGGACCAGTCGGGTAGAGATGTTGTTGAAAGTACTGTTTAACGTGGAGCAGACTGGGCGTGCCAGTTTCTTCAGTTGTTGCGCCACCACCAACAATGTGCTCCAGTGCCCATTGGAGGGCATAGAAGCTCACATCACTCTCATCAATTGCCACTAGCTTCTTCTTCTTTCCAATGTCTTTCGCGTGCTGCCCTTTTAGCTAAAGATTCATCCTTAAACGCCGCCTCTTGAGATCCACGTTTCGGTATGGCATATATATATATATTTACGAAAATTTTTAAGGTGGAAAGGTAATTTCATGCAAGTTGGACAGATGGCGTTCGTGCAAGCCAGTCGTACGTCATAGTAGAACTTGTGGACTCTTCTATCAGATTCAGGTGGAGATGAGGATGATCGTAATTGTACGTAGTACACTTTGGAACTACAATGTAAGGAGGGCAAACACGTGCACACGTAAAAGTAGAATCAACTAAATTTCAACACTCCGGGAAGGATGGACTCTTTAAGAATAAAAAGTTAAGAAGAGACAACAAAATTCCAGGTAAGAACATAGATATTTGATTGACATAACCAGGAAAGGAAAAATGGCGTTTAGGAAGCATTTCTGTTGAGTTAGGGAACTGTAAGTAGTTTGTCTGTGATATTACAAGCTACTGGCTAGCTAGGTCAATGTTATGTTTTTCCAACGAGTTGCATGTGAATTTAAGCTCTTCAACTGATCGACTATATCTACGTATTTGGTAATCCTATATTGATTGTTTGATTAGCAGTTGGAATTTATATCTAATCTTAGGTGGTCAAAAGGATCATTAGTAATATCACCCATAATCTAAGTTAAGTTAAGAAGGCTTGACAAGGGTAAAATTCGTAGTAATACTACGATCTACAATCAACTCATTCCATCTCTTTTTTTTTGGTCCCGATCTTTTTTTTTAATATTATAATATTTGATTGTGTCTAATAAATTTTAATTATTTATTTATATAAATCTCGCAAAATAAACTATTTATTTATATAAATCTCACAAAATAAATAATTGAAATTTTATGAGATAAAATAGGGTAAAACTGGACAAAAGATCTCTAATTTTTTTTTTACCCCTCACTTTTACCCTCACTTTTACTTGTTTATACAATTTAACCAATCATATAATCGAAACTAACTCACGTCACGTGCGCTTGCTTTTCTTTCTTTTAACAGTGTTGCCACGTCACCGTTTTGCTCGTGTAGCTACTTGCCCATCCTCTATTGGCGCTTCAAATCCCCCCCTAGCGAAATGACACAGTTACCCTTTTCGAGATGAAAGCCTGCATAGACTTGACAAAAGGGTCTTCTTTCTCTGTAGCCAAGGTCCTTCGCGAGTGCATCTCTTCAACACCCCACTTTCGCTTGCTCTTTCTTAACTCTTCTTCTCTTCTCTCATTTTCCGATTTCCGTTTTTCGTCTCCGCTTAGCCGATCGGACGATCCGTCTATCGCCTTCCATGACTATGGTCACTCCTCCGCCGTTGGATGTAATTGCCCGACCTACCTCTCTCACTCAACTCATTTGTTAGACGTCGCTGCTTTTTACTTGTCGTTTCGGTTACGGATTTCGCTTCTTTCTTCTCTTGTTCTTTTAGGGTTTCGGTTTGTGTTGGGATGTTGTGGAAATCAGCTTGAACTGAAATTAAGTTTTTTTTTCTTTTTTTCTTTTCTGCGTCTTAGTACGCTTCGTCTATCTAGGGTTTTAATTCACTACTGTGAGCCGTAGGTTGTTTTCGATCACAACTTCTGATTGTTGCTAGTTTGTGGATTTTTAGCAAGAGGACGACGAGATGCTTGTGCCACATTCTGATTTGGTTGAGGGTCCTCAGCCCATGGAAGGTTAGAACGTTTTACTTATGTTTATATCTGCGATCAAGTGGATCCCGAATCGATTTTTGTTCTGGTTTGGTGGTAGTCTGATAGTGTAGTTGCTAATTCACAAGTTGGTGGTGTTTAGGGTTTTTGATATAAGGTTATTTGATTGTTTTTCTTGTGATGTATTAGTTGCGGCACAAATGGAAGCTAATAGTAATGTTGAGAATCAAGCAGTGGAGGAACCTCCATCAATGAAGTTCACGTGGACAATTGAGAATTTTTCTAGGTTGAACACAAGGAAGCACTACTCTGATATATTCATAGTTGGCGGTTATAAATGGTTAGTTGGTGAATTGTTTTACACGGTTCAACTTGTATACTGGGTGAACATTTTTGGGTAAGTCTGCTTGTGAACAATTGTGTGATTCTGATGATCCTGTTCTTGGCAGGCGGATACTCATTTTCCCAAAGGGAAACAATGTGGACCACTTGTCCATGTACTTGGATGTTGCAGATTCTGCTACATTGCCTTATGGATGGAGTAGATATGCACAATTCAGCTTGGCTGTGGTGAACCAACTCCATCAGAAGTACTCAATTAGAAAGGGTATCTGATTTACTGTTCCAATTTAACTTATACATGTTGTATCAGGATTTGTTTTTAATGCCATCATTTGTTGTCTTTTCTGTGCATCAAGGGGTTCTGGGGTCCCTATGTTAACTTTGCTCCCAAATGTATGTATACATGATGACATGAGTAGTAGACATAGACATGTTAACTTCTTAGTTCTTTGTATTAATTGTAATCAGTAGCTGGTTCCTGCTTTTGTAATCTATAATCAATTTATTTACTGTGGGCGCAACATGCTAACATCTTAGATTGTAGGTGGGATTTGCCAATCAATCAAGCCATTTTTCTTGAACTTTCCCTGGAGTACTCTAATATGGTTGAATTTAGTACATTTAACTACCTTTAGAGAAAGGTATTTCTCTTGTTGAGGGTGTTGGTTGGGAAATAGTGTTTTGTTGAATGATGAGACAACATTGGTTATAGTCAAATGGGGGTATCAGCTTCAAAATCGAAACTTTTAAGTTGGTAGAAAGGTCTGACTATCCTAAGCTCTTAGTTATTTCAATATGCAGAAGGAAGCAATGAAACATTGATTTGAATCAGCTTCCTATTTTAATGATCTTCTATTCTTACTCTTTGTTGCCTTTGGATTGGACAAAATGGCAGATACGCAACACCAATTCAATGCAAGAGAAAGTGATTGGGGTTTTACATCATTTATGCCCCTGTGTGATCTGTATGACCCTACCAGAGGGTATATTGTCAATGACGCAGTTGTTGTTGAAGCTGAAGTTGTTGTCCGCAAGGTGCTGGATTATTGGTCCTATGACTCAAAAAAGGAGACTGGTTATGTAGGACTGAAAAACCAAGGAGCTACATGTTACATGAACTCTCTTCTACAAACTCTTTACCATATTCCTTACTTCAGAAAGGTTAGCACATTTGAAGTTTTCTTTAACTTAAAATCTTTTGTGTGTCCGTTTTCTGGGTGGATTCATATGATTCTAAAATAAATGTCTCCAGGCTGTGTATCACATGCCGACAACTGAGAATGACATGCCTACAGGAAGCATTCCTTTGGCTCTTCAGAGTTTGTTTTATAAGCTTCAATACAATGATACAAGTGTTGCAACAAAGGAGTTGACCAAGTCCTTTGGATGGGATACATATGATTCATTCATGCAACATGATGTGCAAGAATTAAACAGAGTCCTTTGTGAGAAGCTAGAGGATAAGATGAAGGTAACTTTAAGTTTTAACAGCTTTGATGTATAGTTTTTCTTGAACTTAATCTATCTTTTTTTTCTCCCACTCTAGAGGACAGTTGTCGAGGGTACAATTCAGCAGTTGTTTGAGGGTCACCATATGAATTACATCGAGTGCATCAATGTGGACTACAAATCAACTAGAAAGGAATCATTTTATGGTAAGTCTTATTTGACTATTGTTCATATGCTGTTTTGTCAATGTGGTTGAGGAAAACTTGAATAAAAATATTTCACTGCAGATCTCCAGCTTGATGTGAAAGGTTGTCGAGATGTTTATGCTTCTTTTGATAAGTATGTGGAAGTTGAACGGCTTGAAGGCGATAACAAATACCATGCTGAAGAACATGGGCTGCAGGTATTTTACTGCTCACTATGAACAGCTGATTCTTTGGTTTAGTGCTCTTCATGCTCTATGTATTCTGAAATGTTTTTAACTTGATCTAGAGTTATTTAGCGTGCTTTAGTTTCGTATAGAGTAGAGTGAGGGAAGCTATATGTATAGGATAAAAAAAAGTGAAGTTGATAGGCAATAAAGTTATTACCTGGTATTTTACATTTGACCATTTGGGCCATATATGCTGAAAAACTAGTTTATAAAGTTTACCATGACATCCACTACAAATTATGATTGTTACAGGATGCAAAGAAAGGTGTCTTGTTTATTGACTTTCCTCCAGTTCTTCAACTACAATTAAAGAGATTTGAGTATGACTTTGTGCGTGACACTATGGTGAAGGTCAGTATCGGAAACTGTTTATAGATGTCTTGCACTTCTGGACTGTTTTACATGCCTTACACCTTGCTACTTAACTTTGCACCCGAAGATATAATTACTACTGTTGGTCATGTTTTCTTACACTTAAGATGTATAGTTTTCTTCTGTAGATCAATGATCGCTATGAATTTCCGCTTCAACTAGACCTTGATAGAGAGAATGGAAAGTATCTATCACCTGAGGCAGACAGAAGTGTTCGCAACCTTTACACACTTCATAGGTATCTGCTGTTTTGATGCTTTGTATGCTTATTTTCTTAACCACGTTGATATATTGCCAAAGATTTCATTGTTGTGAGTTCTCAATTTCCATAAGTTATTTGCGTTTATGTGTTGAAATCAGTTAAAGTCAGCAAGTTGGGTTTTCTGATCAATTTAACATGTTGATACCACCTGAAATGAACCAGTTATGATTTTATCCTTTCTGTATTATATCTGCTTGATTATGCTTACATCTTGTTTCCTATGCAGTGTCTTAGTTCATAGTGGAGGGGTGCATGGTGGACATTATTATGCTTTCATAAGGCCAACCCTCTCTGACCAGTGGTATGTTTCACATGCCTTGGAAGATTTTGGACTTGATTCTTG
The DNA here is from genome assembly GCA_025531955.1 of Erythroxylum orinocense. Classification (NCBI taxonomy): domain Eukaryota; kingdom Viridiplantae; phylum Streptophyta; class Magnoliopsida; order Malpighiales; family Erythroxylaceae; genus Erythroxylum; species Erythroxylum orinocense. Next base: position 33,441,007 of record JANZLX010000005.1, read on the forward strand.
GTATTTGCTACTCTAAACAACAAGATCATTACTCTGGAAGGCCAGATACTCCTATCAAACAATAGGAAACATGCCTAATTTTGATGGAAATTTACCATCAATATCTGCTGATTAGTGATTCAGTCATCAGTTACTGGTGAAACAGAATAGTAAATGGAAAACAAGACTGTACACATGCTAAGTAGGAAATAGTTGACTATTATTCTTCAGAAGAATCCAAATAAATGTACTGGTTGTGCTCTCTCTCTCTCTGGGAGATGCTCATCAATCAGATTGTTGGGTTACACACTCAATCTGTTCCTTTCGAACCTGTGATTGTCACTGTTTCCTTTCTTTTATCAGTGGTCATTGTAGCTACTAGAGGAGTTGTGTGCCAAAAACAAGATATACAAATAAAACTACTACATGTACTATTTCATGAACAGAAGTGTAGATGGTAACTTTTTATATCTTTATGAGTGTGTGTAAACATTGCTCGGTTAGCATGGTCAGATCTTCGCTAGGATATAGTACATTGTCTATCAAATTGGGCATTCATTGTGACATCCTTTCTTTGCATGGCAACAATTCATGCTGTGATGCTGGGCTACATTGTCTATCAAATTGGGCATTCATTATGACATCCTTTCTTTGCATGGCAGCAATTCATGCTGTGACGCTAGGTAATGCTGTTGGATGTTACCTAGTGGATCTGAATTTTTCAATGGGTTAAGTATGTGCATTTGCTTACAACTATGTAGGACTAGTTACATTCAACATTTTGCTTGTTCCTTTTGATTGTAGCTATAAATGTAAACACTTGTTAATTTATTTAACCTGAAGGACATTCTTCTTGTTTAGGTACAAATTTGACGATGAGCGTGTGACCAAAGAAGATATGAAGAGGGCATTGGAAGAGCAGTATGGTGGTGAGGAAGAGGTACTGACGAGAAAATTTCTAATACTGCTGTCATGATATACATGATTTTTGGTGAAGTAACTTTGTCGTATTTTTTGCCTATTCCGCCAGCTACCACAGACCAATCCAGGATTCAATAACACTCCTTTCAAATTCACAAAGTATTCAAATGCCTACATGCTTGTATATATACGCGAGAGTGACAAGGACAAGATAATCTGTAATGTTGATGAAAAAGACATAGCTGAGCACTTGAGGGTAAATTGCTTTTACTTGTCTTTGAGATCCTCTTTTCATGGAGACAACTCTTTGAATGTAGCGGACTAACGTTTTTTGGCATTTAATTACCAGATTAGGTTGAAGAAGGAACAAGAAGAGAAGGAAGACAAGCGAAGATATAAAGCACAAGCCCATCTTTTTACAATTATTAAAGTGCTTACTTCTTCCTCGACATCTTTTCTTTTTCTTTCTAATTTCCTCTTGTTAGTGGCTAGTATCTAATGTAAATGATTATTTGTAACTAGGTTGCACGGGATGAGGACCTTAAAGAGCAAATTGGAAAGGATATATATTTTGACCTTGTGGATCATGATAAAGTCCGTAGCTTCCGCATCCAGAAGCAGACAATATTTAATTCTTTTAAGGTACTATTAGTTGCTTATATGACTTTATCCTGCCATCAAATATCATTGTGTTTGCTATACCATTCTTTTATTTAAGATATGGAATTCCATCTTGTTCTTTTCTTTAGTATGTTCCTTACCTACTGCTACTGCTACTTCGACTAGGCCGCTTGTGTTCAGTATTGAAAAATGACCCTTTTTCTCTCAGTGGGGTGCTATTCCTTTTCTTTCTTTCCTAAATAAAAAATTGAAATACTGTCTATTTTTTTCCTTGATTTGTTTTGGTAAAATTTTTTGATGTCTTATGTTGAACGGTTTACAGGAGGAGGTTGCCAAGGAATTTGGTATACCAGTTCAATTTCAGCGATTTTGGATATGGGCAAAGCGTCAAAACCATACATACCGTCCAAATCGACCCTTGACACCCCAAGAGGAAGCACAATCAGTAACTACTTATTTCAAAATTTCTTTAAACATATTACAATATTGACAATTGGATAATGATAGTGAAGTTTATTATTTAGATGGGTTGTTTCTATTCTTGCAGCCAAGTTTATTATTAGTTCTTGTAGTGAGAATCTAGATAAGATTGGTGAATTTTACAACAAAGATGCTAGACATATTCTCTTCTTGCTTGCCTTACTAAGTTACAAGCAACAATGTGCTTTTGCATCCCTATTGTATTACGTATGCTTGTGTTTTGGTCACAATTGCAGGGGCATTCTGTGGAGAGTACTGTGATATGGGTGTTCTTGTTACATAACTATAACACCATAATGCTCCTTGTATCCTCATAAAGAAATTGTGGAACATTTTTAGGTTGGACAGCTGAGGGAGGTATCAAACAGGACACACAATGCAGAGCTAAAACTTTTTCTGGAAGTAGAATTCGGAATGGTAGTGTTGACATTTTAAATATCATCTTGGTGATGGAACTTTTACTTATATGTTGAGCAAGAATTTACGCTTGTATTGAGTTTCTGTAACACTTTCAGGATTTACGACCTATTACTCCACCTGACAAAACAAAAGAGGATATTCTCCTTTTCTTCAAGCTTTATGACCCTGAGAAAGGAGAACTACGGTACTTATTATCTTCACTCTCTCTGTCTTTCTCTCCCTGTTATTTAAAATTTTTTGACATCATGTCCTTTTGTCTATGCCAGATACGTTGGCAGGCTCTTTGTTAAGAGTTCTGGTAAGCCAATAGAAATTGTAGGAAAGCTAAATCAAATGGCTGGCTTTGCAGCTGATGAAGATATTGAGCTTTATGAGGTTTGTTCTGTTTAGATTTTTATGTACTTATTTTTTGCTTTGGCACTTGATATCTAATAAGTCAAGATATATGATTTATGATGGCAAGGGAAATTAGTTTAGAGTTTTGTCAACGTTGTTTATGTGCTTTTGTGCAGTGGATAATTCCTCTCTTCTGTTTTCCCTTCCTTTAGGCAGTTTTGAGTTATGGCGGGCTTAATTAACTTGGGTTTTGTTGCTTTCTTGGCAATTGTTAAAATTGAGCTATCAAGCGTCTTTGTATATAGTATCCAAAGTTCAGTTTTAATTATTGAATGCTTCGCCTCAAAATTGAGAATTTGATTCTTTCTTGCTTTGAAGTGATTCCTTGATCTACTAGTATGAGATTACTAACCATATAACTGATATCTAGAATTTATTGGTCTGATGCTCTTAAGGAAATCCTCCATTATTTTTGTTAGTCTTATCTTGAACCTGAAAATTTTCAACCTCATGACTAATTGCTACTATTCCAAAGCTTTTCTCTGCCAGTCCTACATCATTTCTTAGTTTAAGTATTTTGTGCTGTCCATTTCAGGAAATAAAGTTCGAACCTTGTGTCATGTGTGAACACCTTGACAAGAGGATGTCATTTCGGTTAAGTCAGGTACAGATTTCTTGCTGTGAACTCAATTTCCTGCAACTTTTAAACAGATGTAGGACTTAGCTTTCATTCATTTGACTGCAGATTGAAGATGGGGACATAATTTGCTTTCAAAAATCACCTCCTGTTGAATGTGAAGAAGAATGCCAATACCCAGATGTGCCTTCATTTTTGGAGTATGTGCACAATCGCCAGGTATGGTAGTCTTAAGTAATATGTGCCTGGGGTATGCGTAGTATTATTTGGATAAGTGGGAATGCATATGTTCATACATAGACAACTGGTCACAGAAACTTTGTGGAAAGTTATCTTGATTATTGAATCTATGTGCACTTAAAAAAGTAATGATCCCCTTCCTTATGGCTTTGAGCTCCAAATCTGATTTTTGCCAATACAAAACCTCTTTATGATGCTGATGAAAGGGAAAAAAGAATAGTTTGGTGTGCCTTTAAGAGTGCTCTGTTATATTGACAAGTATAAAGTTATCATATACTAGTAATTGACACAGGTATATGCTGATTAATTTATTGTTTGTAGAGGATGTTATGTGACCCAAAAATTCTGTAGTCATTGAAGTGTTTGACTTTGTTTCGTTGTAGAAGATGGAAGTTATGCCAGCATTAATTGCCCGTCTCAATTGAAGATGGAACTTTTTATGAGTTGGCTATTTGTGCAATTGGCGATGTTTTAATGGAGCTCGGTGACTTTTGACTCTTCAATCTTAAGTTTCCATTGAAAGTTGTTGAAGATCGTGGGGATTTAGTGTTTAGTATAAGAATGTATGCAGTATAGGAAGATTTTGTCTATCCAATAATAAAGTAGTTTAGATATAATTTAGGAATATTTTTTTGTCTTTGAATATTGTATTGCGCTGCTATTATAAATAGATGGGTTAAACCTAGTGAATAATACACCTTAATACTTTCATTGTCCTTTTGCCTGCGAACGTCGGTGTAATAGTTGAACAAAGTTAAATCAATGTATAAATTCTCTCTCTACTTTCTTCAATTCTCATGGTACCAGAGCCAAGTTCTGATTGTAGAGCCAATATCCTTTGTTTCTTCTTCAATAGAGCCATTCTTTTTCTTCTTCTTTAGATTCTTCTCTTCTGGAAGCCAATTGAGAGTATTAAGTATCATTCTTTTGTCTTCTCTTCTGGCACCACATTGATAGCCCCTTACTTTCTTCTTTATTCTTTTCTGGCAGCTCAGTAACATTGTCATTATCCCTCTTTAGTCCTTCCTTCTGGCAGCCCGTTGCGAGTGTCGATACCCTTCTTATGGTTTTTCTTCTGGAAGCTTATTATCTCTGTTCTGTCTTTTCTTCCATTAGCCCATCAAGAGCGCCAGTACCCCTTGTCTTCTTACTCTCTCTGATCTTAGGGTTTACCAAACAAAAAAGAAAGAGAAAAAAAGTTAGTGAAAGAGAAGAAAGAAAAAATATTTAGCAAAAGGAAAAGAAATATAGCCCAAAAAAGACATCATTATTCATAGAGTTCTTTTTGCAGGTTCAAAATTCATATGCAAGCTAGTCATGAATAGCACCCACTTGCCATCTTGAGGGGGGATTATTGATGATCATGAATTCTTAGTATAATATCCAATATAGGAATATTTTGGATATACAAAATAAAGTAGTTTTGATATTATTTAGAAGTATCGTATTTTATTTGAATATTGTATTACCCAACTATTATAAATAGATGGGTTAAACTTATGATTTATATACGTCAAACCGTTCATTGTTTGTGTTTATGGATGTAGGATTTATAGTTGAATCATTGTTAGACCAATGTGTAAATTCTTTCCCTCCTTCCTTGATGTGGACCTTCGTAGGAATAAAACCTTGGTTAACTTACGAACAAGATTGAAATATAACAAAAGAAAAGTTAAATTAAGCAATTGAGACTGAGGCTTTGGTTGTAGAGAACTAATAACTGAATGTATGAAGGATTACCATAAAGAGGAATTTGATAAGTTCCAAGTTTGTTTAATGAAGAACAAAGGATGAGAAATGCTCTCTCAATTTATAATAAACTAAATAAATCTCAAAACTCTATCCGATCGATGAAATTCATCCTCCTTTACACATAGGGTCACATATGATTCCTACTTCAGTTGACAAACTTACACTAGACTACTATTTCAGTGAGAATTCTAATCTATTAACACTATTTCAACTAGAAAACTAGGTACATCATGAAACAATATCAAACATGTTTTAGGTTTAATAATTAAGCAATGTTTAGCTCAATTACAATTAAACAAAAAAATAGAATACTGAATAAGCCTAAACTATCAAAATTAACCCTAATTTTATGGGCTTATGTCGTCAAATCTTCTCAAACTTTGGTACTTGTAATTGGTCTATTAGGCACATGTAGTGAATTTCTTGATTGGGTATTTGTGCTTGCATCATTTCTACTCTTTACTTTCAATTTCACAAAAGTTATTCGAATACTTTGTTTAAAACTTGAAACTGCTTTTTAAAACTTGAAACTGCTTTTACAAGGATGAATGTCTCAATCATAAGAATGCTGTCTAAATGTTAGACGTGATTTGTGGTAAGGATATTCCTTGATCTGCCTAATTGTCTTCTCTATTTTTGGTTCTTTCTAGATTGTTCATTTTAGATCTTTGGAAAAGCCAAAGGAGGATGATTTCTGTTTGGAGTTGTGAGTAACCCTACAGAAACATTACTTTGTTTTGCGAGCTTAATTATTTTGTTAGACATTCAAGATCTCTCTTGTTGAATATCAAGGTCAAAGCAGCATACGTATGATGATGTGGTGGAAAGAGTGGCTAAACAAATTGGTTTGGATGATCCATCCAAAATTAGATTAACTTCTCACAACTGCTACTCTCAACAGCCTAAGCCGCAACCAATTAAATATAGAGGGGTAGATCATTTGTCAGATATGTTGATACACTACAATCAGGTAGTTGTCACATCATTCAGGGCTGTTATTTTGTTATTGTGCTTGTAGATTCTTATGCAATGTCCAATTCTCTGTTTTCTTTTTTGTAGACATGTGATATCTTGTATTATGAAGTGCTGGACATTCCTCTTCCAGAGTTGCAAGGTTTGAAAAATCTAAAAGTTGCTTTCCATCCTGCTACTAAAGATGAAGTGAGTTTGAAATCTTAACCGTAGCTTTTGTGTGTATATATATATATATATATATATCATTTTTGAGCCTTTTTTTTTCCTGACCTGGTTTTAATTATTTCAGGTTGTAATTCATAATATACGATTGCCCAAGCAGAGCACCGTGGGGGATGTTATTAATGAACTTAAAACAAAAGTATTACCATTCCACCTCTAACGTTATTGACTTCCAGTACATGTATAGAAGCACCACATTTTTTGCATGCTTGACCTAAAAAGTGACTTTTGTACATTATCCTATGATTTTTGAGTAGTTCTTATGCTTCCTTTGGTGATTTATATCTAGGTTCATTGCAAAAAATATTTCTTAGATTATGACATCTACATTGTTTCTATTTGTAGCTTCTGTACGAGATAATCATTTATCTCAGTCAACTTCTGGAAAACTTAACGATACCTGTTTTTTGTTGGATTAGGTGGATTTGTCTCATCCAAATGCAGAACTTCGACTCCTTGAAGTTTTCTACCACAAGATTTACAAGGTAAAGGCTTCATATTCCTTGCACATGTTTGCTGAGATACTATGTGCCAATCAATGCTATAATTAATTTTTGTACGATGCTTTAGCTTTTCAGCATTATGTTGCAGCATTTACATTTTCATGGCTTTAATGCTATATTCTCCATGCTTTCTTTGCAGATCTTTCCACCTAATGAAAAAATTGAGAATATAAATGACCAGTACTGGACATTAAGGGCAGAAGAGGCAAGCCTTTACTATGTGTTTTTGAGATAAAAAATTTCCTTGCTTTCGGTAAATCATGTTTTCTTTCTTTATTTTGCTTGTAAAGAGTTACTAATCTTCTGCAAACGTATGCCAGTATGTAATTGATGCTTCTAACCGGCTTAAATTTCGCCACAAGCATGAAGATAAACTGTCTTTCTTGTTTAATGATTTTAAACCAAGATGCAGAATTTTTTCTATGGTTAGCTACTTACTAAATATGGAGAAACTGGAGTAATACCTGACTGTGCATGCATTCCCTATTCTCTGTATTATTCAGTCAAAACTAATGTCTTTCTTTATCTCCAGATCCCCGAGGAAGAGAAAAATCTTGGTCCCAATGATCGCTTAATTCATGTTTACCACTTCATTAAGGAGTCTGCCCAGAACCAAATGGTATCTGAATGGACGAATCCATTATCTTTTTTCCAGTTTGTAGCTATTAGTTGCTGGAGAATTGCAGTTAAAAATTGAATGTAGAAGTTTGCTACTCTTAAATGCTTTTGCTTTGTGTCTTGGACAGCAAGTACAAAATTTTGGGGAGCCATTTTTCTTGGTTATCCGTGAAGGTGAAACGTTGGCTGAAATAAAATTGCGTATACAAAAGAAACTTCAGGTTCCTGATGAAGAATATGCTAAGGTAACTTCCCTCCTGCAATTGTACCACCCTTTACCTCTGCCATAAATGGAGAAACAAGCATCACAGGTGATAGAATGAATAAAGGGAGGAGCCACAAGATTGTTCTGCTATCTGCATTAAGACTGGCTAATTATGATAGTGTGTAGATTGGGTTTCCTTGTTGCATTATGAAGCAATTCTGATGCATGACTTGTTGTCTTTATTCTTGGTGGTCAGTGGAAATTTGCATTCCTTTCACTGGGTCGCCCAGAGTACTTGCAGGATTCTGATATTGTCTTCACCCGTTTTCAGGTTCTTCAATCAGTACCTTTTTTTCCATGTATTTATTTTCTCCTTGAATATTTGTTGACTTTGGGTGGTAAATGTTTTGATACATGTATTCAGAGACGAGAGATCTATGGTGCTTGGGAGCAGTACCTTGGTTTGGAGCATTCTGATAATACCCCCAAGAGGTCTTATGCTGTAAACCAGGTTTGTGTCCCATGCTTCTTATGCATGAGCACTGAGTTTGACAACCAAAACTTTACAAAAATTGTTGATGCGTACTTGTATATGATGGCAGGGGCCAGATACCCGATTTGCACATGGATATAAACTTGTAATTGATCAGTTTTAAAATTTTGCAGAACCGTCATTCTTTTGAGAAGCCAGTTAGAATATACAATTAGGAAAGCTGATGATGAGCCTTAAACCCAGTAAACTGAAGTGTTTTTGCTACCAGAGTATGGTGGAAATGAAAATGGCTTGGACGAATGGACAAATTTGAAGGAAGTGATGGTAGGTTTTGATGGTTGGTTTGTAGGTTGTCTTTCCCCTTGTGATGCGAGATGGGGAGGAGAGGAGGTGATTCGCAGTTCCTTACACCTCTCATGTTCGGAGAGTCTGGTAGCTTTTGATATCAAAATAATATAAAGTCACACAGCTTCATTGTAATTTAGAGATTTTGGCTAGCAATTATGTATACTGGGTATAGGTGGATGCGTTTGATATTTTCAATTCTTTGCCATTATATTTTTCATTTGTCTTCTTTCCGGGGATGGCTTCTGTAAAATGATTGGCTTGATTTAGATTCTTGTAATTGAAATTCTACTGCTTTGCAGTCCAAAATGGATTTGCTTAGGTAATGATAGTACGTTTATCTGTGTTCTTATTTGTTTAGCCGATACGACTTAAATACCCCCCAGAAGAGTGTTTTTTAATAACCAGAAATCCTGAGAAAAGAGTGTAGAGACAATGAAGGAAATGAGAAATAGAGCTTTCAAAACGGAATTACGCGCTTTACAGCCATTCTTCAACAAATGTGGTCAACTTGAGAATTTTTGACTGTCTATAAGCATTGATCATTTATATGTCATCCATACCTACAGCAACAAAAATAAGTTATTGGCTTTAGGTTTTGCAACAGCGCTAGACAGACATGATGTTGAGAACTAATTTCGGGATTGTCATGTTTAGGCTGATTGATACTCAGATATAGCCAACTAGGTTCCTTAGAGTTGGCTGTTTGAATAAAAATATCTGAGCATCAATTGCAAACGTTCTCGAGAAAACTATAGTAGTTATATTCACTATTTATAACAAGATAATCCCAGTGCCTATCGTCTATGTTTAGATTAGATTAACAAAACAAACAGAGAACATAGACACATATACGACAAACTCATATATACATTGCCAAATCCTCAAGTGGTGGAAGTTTTCTGGTTCACTACCATTCAGATGAGTTTTCCTTCAAGAGCAATAGCAGCTCTTTCAATGGCCCTCCCAACTCTCCATATCTCATGCTGAATCACTGCCTGTCCCTCACGCTTGTTCAAGCCCTTTGATTGAAATATAGCATCTGCTATTCCGGGAAAGAAATCAATTTTGCTTTCATGATCACCAGGAGGCCCATAAATCTGCATATCAGAGGACCTTCATCAGAAAGTACATTCTGTACATTATGCTTCAGTGTGTGTGGTTGCTAGTCCTGGCGAAATGAATCACTACATATCACAAGCTTTTATGCATTTAATACGTTCTTATAAGACTGTCAAAAAGGCCTTACTGGAAACTCTTATCACAAAATTCACAATAAGGATGTGCGATAAAGAGTAATCCAGATATTACTCGGTTGGTCAAAGAATCAAGAGCAATGAGAACACTAACAAGATGCTTGAACCACTGCCTTCCTTGAAGCCCATTGTCATCCAAGAAGCCTCTTTCTGCAAGCAACAGCCGATCATTCAACGCCCGCACTTTCAAATTGAGGGACTCAGCTCTACTTTCAAGCTCTCGTAGATGCTGCAAGCATGTTACATATGCCAACATAGATTAGAGCAGACAATCACTATCTCATAGATGTTTAATAACGCTTATTTATTCACCATGAGGTTCTACCTTTGCTTCATCCTCAACTTCTCTAGCAGCAGCAGCAAATCTTTGAATCGAAACAGTTAAAGGACGAAGAGATATGCTCTGATCCAATAAGGTAGCCAAGAAATTATTATGCCTCTGTAAAAAAGAAAAGAAAATATTCATCTTTATAGGTCACTAACCAATTTCTTAAACTGTAAGTATACATTTGAAGTATTTTGATTATAAATCGTAATGAATAAACTAGGTACGACACCTCTAGTTGGTCCGCATAGGAGAGGTAGTTGAAAGGAAGAATGTAGTCATCAGCCACGTAAAGACCTAAAAGCCCCCAAACTCCAGCAACTGAAACACATCATAGGAGTGGTGTCATATTGAAGTATTAATTGTCTTCTATTTCTTCAGATGACAACAACTGTTCTATGCTTTGAAAGAAAAGACAACCAACCGGCCATGTGACGACGAAACAAAGGATCCCCGTATCTTTTCATCCAGTCATAGGAATCAAAGGCTGTGTGATAGACAGGGAAATCTGAACACGTATGAACATTTAATAAACAAACGGTTTATCATATCAGAAATATCTACTAGAATTACTAGTATTTGCAAAAACAAAGAGCAATTATCTTTCCCTGCTGCCTCTTTCTGAGAGACTGTGGATAAGACAATTTTAAAAATCCACAAAAAACCTCAATTAAGTGCTCAGAAGATAACTTATGTGACTTTGCTTTTATGCTCTATAAATGCATATAATCTAACTCAAGATTAATCAAAAGAATACTTATGATGCTGCTGATATTACAACCAACATATATTTTACATACCTAGTCCATAATATATATCAACACATGGAACCCCAGCATGTTGCAGAAATGGAACAAAATCAGAAAACACTCCACTGAGTCTTTGGATCTGCATTGAACCATGAAGTCCCAGTTAAATACCAAATAAAATTCTATGAATGTAACGTAAGGCAACTGCCTTTGACATGTTAAAGGCAATTCTATAATTGCTTCAAACAGAGCAGAAAAGGGTTAAAATTTTTGCTACCCCTGCTTATAGGTTCCATAACAAAAACACTACTCGCATCAAGTGCAAATACTACACCTCTTGACAGATGTTACAAAGGTCATGCGCTTTAGCAAGGTTAGAAAACAGAGTGAAAGTAAGATCAAACTAAATCGACCACTGCACAAGTTAAGAGGTAACATTAGCTATAGGTGCAAGCTATGATGACAATTATTTATTTGTTCATGAAACAAATTGCTTCACCAATAATCTATCTAAGCCTTTTCATTATTTATTTAATACAAAAATATGTCCACACACAATGAATGAACACCCACATCTATGGAAACAAAAAATTTCATAAACAATTGTGTAACTGATTACATCTTGAAATCCCTGGTAAGTTCTACTGAAAATAACAACAAAATTCAAATCCTGGAAAAGAAGGGGATATAGCAATCACTTTCAAATTTAAGCCAATGTTTCCTTCCAGCATTTGACAGATATAATACCAAGATGACGATGAAACTGAAAAACATTAATATGCAATTTTAAGCATTTAAAACATTCTTAGATTTTGAGATGGCCTACACTAGTGGCTAGGTTCCCACTTGCCCACTTCTCATATATTGTTGCACCAACTGAGTCCGGATCCTCAACCTGAAAATTGCTTTCCATTATTAGTTGAGAACAATGTATAAGTGACAGTATCTTCAAAATAATTCACTTGAAAGCAACTGTTAGAAACTTTTTAGAACCCAAAGTGGTACATTTCCCTTGAGTCACCTTCTTTGTAACCTCCAGAAGAAGATCATCTAGCTGAGGCGTCGAACCAGCAAAGAATCCTGGCCCTTGAACGGCACAATCTACATTAATATAGGCCACTGCTTTGGCACCCAAATTGATTATATTTTGTTCGACCCATTCAGTAGATCCTGTTCAAGCATAAAAACAATCTTGTTGAGGGCCATAATGGAGAGAAGTATCTTTATTACCATCTAATCTCAAACTTAGTCCTAAATGCACAACGTATGAGAAGTCAACTATAAATCTGCATAAACAATTAATCTATATCAAGTCAACCCTCAATCACAAGTTAACTGAACTTCATTTGTACATAGAGCCATTGCAATTGCCCACGTCTTATAAGGCTTGTTAGGTTCATGATCCTAGTTGTTGCGGAATATCAACATACTTAACAAATCAAATCAAATGATTGTTTTTTAGTTAGCGTTCCCTTTTTGGTATGCAGATCCTAAGAGTCCTCTCATTACCAACCAGTAGACATCATATGGCTGAGTCTTGCTGGTATTAACAACGAGAAAAAAAAACAACCAAATAAAAACAGCAAATAACTAAGGCTCTTGGCCCAGACAACATCTTAGGTTTGGGGGGATCGGAGCAACGCAAGAGGGAACGCCTAGACCGACGTTTAAAAAAAAGATTTGAAATTGTTTTATTTAAATTTGACTAAGGTAGTTTTGCTTGATTTCACAGGAAGGAAACAAGAAACACAACACCAAACCAACCATAAAGAGGAAAGCAATATTCCCCAAGACTACGAGCACAGACTCTTTAGCTCTCAATACAGACAATCATGGTAGTTGTTAACTTGCTCTTCTATTGAGCTCCCCATTACTCATCCATAGGGAACTGATTTCGTCATTAGTGACT
>JANZLX010000005.1:33462561-33477807 GCA_025531955.1 Erythroxylum orinocense
GAAAGAAAGTGGCTTGGTTACATGAAGGAGGGTTCTTAAGTTTGGAGGAAGGTACCACTTTAAAGAGAAAAATCGATGGAGAGGAAATGGATAGGAGGTTTTTGGATGAGTGATGGAAATAATCAACCAAAGTCCTCCTTTCACTCTTTTATGAAGGCATAACCGAGAGAGAGGGATAAAGAAGCATTTAATGAAGTGGTGAGGTGGCCAATTGAAAGGAGAAAAGTCAACAATTCATTCAATAAACTTTAATCAATTAAGCTTAATCAAATTAACCCAATCAACTCCAATGGCCCTAATTCCAATCCCAAAATAATATACCCAATACTACAGTGTCATTAGATAGCAATTTTCGCTACCAAAAATCAACCGGTTCGCCACTTGACGATTTTTTCGGTCCGAAAATTTTCTCCAGAAAATTTCATAAAATTCATAAAAATCCCTTAAAATATAAAACCCACAATGGTACACTCAAAATAATTTTTTCAAACACAATAACTACGTTAATTACAATAAAATTGCATTAGGCAAAAAAATCGAGAATGTCATGTATGCATGTACAGTTATTTCATGTGCACAAATTTTACTGTGTCTCAATTCTAGTATGCATGAATAGTCCTAATTACTCCCAATCAATCTTATCCTAGGCCAAAATAATCATTCTACCCTTCCCGCAAGGGGTGGGATGTTACAGTTTGTGGTTAGGTTCATATCCTTTTGGTTTTTGGGTTGAATTGATGAATCTAGTTGAAGGATTTTAAGTTTGCATTTTAGTAAGGTAGGTAGTTTTGGGTTATGGGTTCTACTATAGGGGTTTTCGCCGCGGCAAACTCTTAATTCACTTGAAGGTTTTCTGCTTCTCCATGCGGCGACTCTGTTGTGGCGAAGCCAAGTGGTCACCACGACGAAGATAATTTCTAAGGTTCGCCGCGAAGAAATTAACCTGAAAGGTCAGGAGAGTTTCTCTCATATATTCGTCGCGGCGAAACATCAGTTTGCCGCGGCAAAGCCCGCCTTGCTTTCGAAGGATATTTCTTTTAAATTTCCAAATTCTAAGTCTTCCTCCATGCTTAAGCTTCGTGATCCCATGTCCGATATTGGGCTCTGAAAATGAGGTCCAACACTTGGCATATTCACGCCTCTTGATCTTTAACATAGTATCATTATATATATTATATAAGCCAAAAAATTCTTCTTTTACATGAACTATATGTCTCACATTTTTCTTATATTGAGCGATAGTGTCCTTCTTAAAGACTATCATGATTTCATGTCACGAGACAAGAGCCTTTGCTCTTCTAATACATATTGGATTTCTATACTTTTAATTTTCTGAATTGTTGTCGTTAAAATTTTCACCTCTAGTGAATTTTACGACAAAATTTTTAGATACAATATTCATTGTCCACTAACACATATTTTTATAACGATACATTTAATATGTGATTGTAATCAATTTCACTGAATTTGATGCAATCTTCTAAATAAAAACTTTATTTTTTTCACAATTATTTATGGACCCAAAAGGTCTCTAAGTTTCTAACCATCGTCCATATAATAGTTGATCAACAATTAATCATTCTATTTAGGTGTATTCATTTACAGAGATCTCAAGTATGATATGTACAACACACACACACATGTATATAACAATCAAAACTAAAAGAACGATGCATTTTAATAAACAAATAATATTCAAATTTTAACAGTTGCTATAACCAATGAATGCTACGTAAGTATTGTTAAACATTGAATAAAAACAGTTACTAACACTCTTTAACTAATATTATAAAATTCGATGAATCTTATAAATATGAAATTCGACGAACTCTATAATTCCCTCATTAGATAAATCATTGAAATTCATATCTACTATGAGCTTTATAATGTCCTTTGATAGGCCACTAAAACTAAGACCTCAAGACACTTCTCTTCTCCTATGCTATTTTAAGAAAGTTTGTACCACTCAACTATATGTGTGAACGTGATCTGCTAGAGTGTTCCACACTTTAATTAACAAATCTTTGTGTTGGGGCATGAGCGTTTTGAAAAGCAGTACATTTTTGTTTATAAGAGTGGAGAACCTCTAATAACTAGCAAACATGAGACTTTGTATCGCGTCATTCATCAATATAACATGTAATATTAAGTCTATCCTAGGCACCGTACGACATTGATCCAATTGTGCCTTCATGAAAATTAGAGATTCCATTATGCTAGGTTCAAATTGATAACGAGGTTTTCATTACGACTATTTTCCTTAAATGAATTCAAGGAAAAATAATATACAAACTTTTAAATAATAAGTTAAAATTTATGCCAAAATATGAACATATCATTAAAGCCAAAATACTTGAAAGAGCATAAAAAAATGATTCCTTTTAAATCAATAAACTTAATGTTAGATTAATTGATTTAATTCAATTAAAAACTTATTTTTAATTTATTATTAATAAATTTAATAATTTAAATTTAATTATAAAAACATTTCTAATTAAGATTGAACTCATCAATTTTAAATTTATTTCTAATTATTGTTAAACTCATTCATATTTTCAATATTTACAAATTTAGAAACTCATTTCTAAATTTGTATTCTTAGTCATCAAATCTTTGAAGCCCAAACTTTTACAGCTCAACATATCTAAAAGATTTGACCCATGTATGTTTACAGTAAATGGCTAATATAATATTCATTTTTATTAGAGAGCAATTTTACCTAGAAGATTGTTTAGCTCTATTAATTGAGTCCAGATCTTTTGTCCAGTTTTACTCTGTCTTATTCTGTTTCATGAAATCTCAGCCATTTATTTTGCAGGCCTCACGCGGGTCCCATGTGAATCCCACATAAATGAATGACTGAGATCTGGACTCCTATTCATAGACAGAACCATGTTATAGGAGAGGGGGGCCATGGCCCTCCCTTTTAATTTTTTTAAAAATTATTTATATAATTAAAAAATTTAAAATTACAAATATAAGTGGCTCCCCTTAATTTTTTTTTAAAAATTACAAATATAAGTGACCCCCTTTAGAGTTGAGTCTGATTTCATCTATGCTCCTATTAACTTGTTTCTTTTGCTTTTTTTCATTTTTTTTTCTGTCAAACAATCTACTCTTGGATTTGACATTTCCTTCGGCCTCGGTTTCGGGTTTGTTCTGTCAAAAGCCTGCCCCATTGTGGCCACCATGTATCCGGGTAGTACGTTTGACAAGTTGCAACTTATTTATGTCTTATCTACTGTCAATTCTCATTGCGGATTTTTGTTTATCTCTGTTGAGTATGTACTGGATATGTCCAGATACTAGGTCTTCGTTTTGTGAATGCCAGATTTTGAGAGTTCATCTTGTAGTCAACATAATCGAGGTTCATAAAATCGACACATCTGGATTCCAGCTGTTGTTTTTGTTGTCTGATGCAAGGAGTTTTGTTATTTTTGGAATTGTCCATTGTACAGCATCATACTGTCTTTAGGTTAAATCCAAAGTACACTTCCCATCCAAAATGGGAACTCGTCCAGAGTTAACCAAACGATAAATTTGGCAAACAGTAATACAAGATATTTATTTTGCAAGCTAGGTTTAACAACAGATATACATGCCGCATCAACTCACAAGAACTAATAATCACAGTAGTAATTACAAATGTACACCTCCAGCAGAAACCTACCATTATTCAATCCCAACTGGCCTGAACTAAGCCAGAGGATACTCTGTGTCAGTATCGATTGAACGGAACTGTGAAGAAAAAGAAAGAATGGAAGATGGATGTGGGAGTAAATCAAGTCCCTTACTCGAATCATCATCGACAGGATCATGTTCGGCTCTGAAAACACTTGGGAATATCATCGTGTCCATAGTTGGTACAGGTGTTTTGGGCCTCCCGTTCGCTTTCAAAATCGCTGGTTGGTTTGCTGGTCTACTCGGTGTTGTTATAGCTGGAATCGCCACCTACTACTGCATGCTTCTTCTGGTAAGTCGGTTTGCTTCATCTTTAATTCTCTTAGGGTAGTGGGGTGTTGTTTCAATATGCCATCTGGATCATTTTGCAGATTCAGTGTTATGTAAATGAACATGTCAAGGTTCACTGTTTGTGGCATTTTTTGGTTAAGGGCATGTCTTCTCAACGAACAATCCACTTATCGAAACACAAATTCTTTCTAGTCCTTCCAGTTTTATCTTCCCATCTTTTCATATTTGAGCGAAATATTTGATCTTGGATACGGTTTGAGGTCTAGTTTTAGTGCTTGTTCTGCGTGGTCATATTTCTGTGTGGCTTCTATATTATGTATTGACAGGTTTCCGGTTTGTATTTTCTGGGTCTACAGGTTCAGTGCAGAGACAAGTTTGCATCCAAAGAATTGACTAACCAGGAAACGAAAACATACGGAGACTTGGGTTATGAATCCCTAGGTAACACAGGCCGTTATTTAACAGAAATCCTCATATTCCTGTCCCAGTGCGGAGGATCTGTTGCCTACTTGGTCTTTATTGGCCAAAACCTCTCATCCATATTTGAAGGCCAAGGCCTTGGTTCCTCATCTTTTATATTCTTGTTAGTTCCTATTGAGATTGCCCTATCTTGGATTAGTAGTTTGTCTGCTTTGGCACCCTTTAGCATTTTCGCTGATGTATGCAACTTGTTAGCAATGGGAATAGTGATTAAGGAGGATGTAGAGAATATACTGAGAGGAGAATTTAAGTTGAATGATAGAAAGGCATTCACTTCTAATATTGGGGGATTGCCATTTGCTGGAGGGATGGCAGTGTTCTGTTTTGAAGGATTTGGAATGACTTTGGCTTTAGAATCATCGATGAAAGAGAGGGGAAGATTCCCTAATTTACTGGGAAAGGCATTCAGTGGGATAACTTTTGTCTATGTGTTGTTTGGTTTTTCTGGTTATATGGCTTATGGTGATGAAACTAGAGAGATCATAACTCTTAATCTACCCCATAATTGGTCCACCATTGCTGTTCAGGTAATGCCTTATGCTTAAATATGTGTGGAACTTTAGATTGTACTTCCCTTTATGCTTAGAACTTTACTTGGTAAATTTTTTTTTCTAATCTTTTAATTATTGAAAGTGTTTTCTTGCCTAGACTGAAATAAGAAAGTAGAATTACCTGCTGAACTTGGAAAAGTTCTCTGGCCCATTTGCCTGCCTGTAGTATACAGATGCCTTGCTTAACTGTCTGCTCTGTCGTTTTATCATTAATGCAACTCAACCTTCTGAAAATGGAGTTGATTGTCTTTACTTGTAACTCTTACCCACGAAAGAGAACAGAATGTTGATCCTTGATCGGTGGACCCAGTTCCATTTTCGTAGTCTGTGTCAGTTTAGACAGCTCATATACCTTCTAGAGATTCCCTATATCCATAATTATCCTGTTAAGTCAGCAAAATCTGTAAAACTAAAATCAGGCATGATTATTTCACAGTGGTATTCTATACAAGTTATATTTACTCATTTAAAGCTATAGAAAAAGTAAAAACAATATCAAGTTTTCATGAACTTTACGTGGTACTGTAATCCTCTAAATCTTTTGATGTGAAACTGTAATTTGCAAAAACAATATAACTAGGTGGTGATACTGAGTTTTGGTTTCCTTGATAAACAGGCTGGGTTATGCTTGGGACTACTTTTCACATTTCCCATTATGGTACATCCAATTCACGAGATTGCGGAAGGGAAGCTAAGAAGCAGAGAATGGTTTAAAAAGCTTTTCAGTGGTGGTGGTGGTAATTTAACACGAACGGGAAAATGTGGAATATATGCATGTCGTTCAATTTTAATCGTGGCTTTAGCAGTCTTGGCATCATTCATTCCCGGCTTTGCCATGTTTGCCTCTCTGGTGGGAAGTACTGTATGTGCACTCATCTCATTCGTTTTACCTGCGATGTTTCACCTGAGATTATTAGGTCCATCTTTACACCTCTGGCAGAGGGCTTTAGATTATTTCATATTGATATGCGGTTTGCTTTTTGCTGCATATGGTTCTTACACGAGCACCGTTGGTATTTAATTTAAGGACTTCAATCTTTGATATGTTTGTCTTGTTACATACGTCGCCAATCAGAAAATCTGTAGCTTCATGGAAGATATAATTATAGGAGCGGGTACTCATGTTTATGTACCGCAGAAGATTTATCAGGGTCAACATACCCATTGTACTTATAGTTGCTGGTTTATTCAACTAAAGTTATATCAGCTCTTTATACGACTTACTCTGGGATTATTCCATAAATTACTCCTGTTGTCCCATAGCATTTACTCCTGGAGAAATGATTTGGTTCTCTTTACGGCACATTGCTTGTTTCTTAATTTTTTCGCTTGTCATTTGGAAGACACGGAATTATTACAGGACTGGTTGGAAGAAATTGCAGGACCAATCGAATTAAATCTTTGTGACCTTGTTCAGACTGGAACAATGAAGTCAAGATCTTTAGTTAAGAACTACAAATACTTAGCAAGGATCCCCAACTCTTTACTAAAATGTGCCAAAGTCCAATAGTTGAATTTTAACAATTCAACTCTTTTTTCATATTCACATGGTTTTAAGTAAACTTCGTGATTAATTTAGCCGATACAAATAGAAAAGATAAAGAGAAAAATTATAGCTGGGATTTTAAAAAATAGTAATAAGATGTTCAAGCTTTTAATTTTTTTTTCAATTTTAGGTCAAAATTTAAAAAATGACAATAAAATATTTGAATCTTCAATTTTCTTCAATTATCCCGACGTAATTTGTTATTATCTCTCAGCCCACAACACTTTATCTTCTGTTTATTCTTTTAACGCCTCAAACTACTCTTGCATTAAGGCGTAATGTACAAGTTTTTTTTTTTGTTTTCAATTCATTCTTCTGATGCCTTTAGTGTGAAAGCATTGGGGCTACGTAATCTGAAACTTAAAGAGTGAAGATGTTGAGAGAACAAACTGAAAATAAAGGAAAAAACTGAAATCAAAATGTAAGGTTGTCGAAGTTGCGTAATCTAATTTAGGTCATTTTTAAATGACATCGTTTTAATTTTATAATTAAAAGACGTTATTTTATTAATCTTCATTTGTTGTGTTAATTTGAGCTAATATATATTAATAGTTAAGGTTTCTAAAACACGTGACAAGCCACGTCAGCAACTTAACGGAAATTCTAACGTTAGATTATAGTTGAAAAATTGAAAGTCTGAGTATTTTATTGTTATTTTTTGAAATTCAGGTTAAAATTAAAAGTTTGAATATTTTATTGCTTCTTTTTAAAGTTTAGACTATAATTAAAAAATTGACGAAAATTTGAGTTTTTTTTAATAATTAACCTTTATTGTTATGTAACTTTTAATACATAGTTCTTCATTAATATATAAAATAGCTTAACATATATGTGATTACACTTCAGTTTATGCATTTATTTATATAACAATAACAAGCTGTTTGGTAGATGGAATAATCATGCTAAGGATAGGACATTCCTGACATATTCCTAAGTCAGTGTTTGGTTAAAAACGCATACGGAATAACTAAGCATCTGGTTTACCTATTCTTAAAATTTGGAGAATACAAAAACCAGATCCTAACCTATCTTTATCTATTCGAAGAATAGCTGATCCTCTGTTGTTCTTATTGAAGACAACTCTATCCTCTCACGTTCAAGCCTCTGAAACAACTTATCCTTCTTCGACGTTGAAACATCTTCAAGCCTCTGAAATTTCTTATCCTCTCACGTTCAAGCCTCCGAAATCTTCCACTTCTTCAACTGCGTGATTCTCGAATCAAGTTCGTGATTCTAGCATCCTACAAAAATGCTTGATTCTAGGTAAGTATTTTGTATTGTTTCAATTAGGTGATGGGTGTTGAATGGGTGGGGGTGGGGGATTTTGTTCATTTCGGTATTTCCTGTTTGTCTTCTTTTACTTATGCACTTCCATGTCTTGAAATGCTGGTCATTTCCTTTCTTGCATTAAGTTCAGCATCGTGTGTTTATTTTTGAGATAATCATTGGCAACCTTTGTAAGTTTTCTTTTCTTTCTTTTCTTGAGAAACTAATAATATCGCTTCTGTTATTTTTATGCTTGTTGAGCAGTCACCTGATGTTGGAATCTCTGAAAGTGGAGTGGGTTGGATAATTTTTGTTGTATTGGAATCTTTGTGTGAAAGGTTTGTATGAGATATATGTTTGTGCACGCAGAAGTTAACTGATGGTTATGTGTTTTTTAACAAAATCTGCTTTGAATTAATTACAGTTGGGTTCAATTGCCATTGGCTTGAAGATAACAAAAGGTGTAGGGCTTGTTGTGGAGAAGTGCACCACCTCGCCATTGCTGGTTTGTCTTTTACCAATTACATCCTCTAGATATATATGAGATAACTGGAGTTCATATGTTAACACGCGTGTAGGAATGGAACTAAAATTTTCGTTAAATAAGGGTCTGTAGTTATCACATTGTGGCAGTTAGATGTAGTTATCACATTGTGGCAGTTAGATGTAGTTATCATATTGTGTGTGTTAGGTATAGTTTATTTGTCTAAGTCCCCTTATTGGTGATGGTACAGTTTGGAGAACCTTAGTATATGTAAAAGGTTTTGATTTCTTATTCATTTATGTATCTTGAGTTGAAACTCTGGTAATACATGATATCTTTGTATCTTTAGTTGGAAAGCATGATATTTGAGCAAGAACCCATAGGTCATTTGTAGGCCAAATTTCCCAGTTCACACTTTTTGCATCTAAAGTAAATAATAACAATGGAGTAAAATCCATATACCATATAGCAGTTTAGATCACATACCTTGAAAAAGTATTCAAGGCATGTGATTTGAATTTTGTACTCTACATGCCTCCAAATCTCCCACTTGAAATGCCACCACCACCATATACTCTATTAGCATTCATCAGTTGCATTCACCAGTTGCACCACCCATAACAGCTCCTAAAGATACTCTATTAGCATAGCTTCCTGCCACAGATTGGCCTTGTGTATTCATTATACTAGGACAATTTGCAGAGCTATTAATCTCTATTAGCATAGCTTCCTGAATGTCTTTTATTTTAATTTCAACTTAAAGATATAATTTTTGAAAAGCTCTCATCATCTTGCTTTTCAAATTTCATACAATGCAAAACTTTTGTAGAGACACCTATAATCTCCTCACCACACTCCTGAAATGCAGAGAAATCCAAAATTTTTAAATTTTAGTCACCCATAAAATTTTGTCTCCTTACCATTTCTGTTATTTGTAACCTTTTTACTGCATGGCCTATCTCTAGCTGTGATTAGACAAGCAGTATAACATAAATTATCAACCTTAATAGTTGCATTGACAGTGATCCAATCTGGTTTTTCTGAAGTGCCTAGCCTCTCATCCTTTAATTTCAGAAATAGTCTAGAACATCTGTCCTGCCCACACTTGAATTTTTCTTGAAAGTATAGATAGTAGGTGTGTTCCTCCCTTGTTAAACCAAGGAAAATCTGGTTTAATAATTAGCTGACAACTGACTTGTAGAAATAGTTTCCAATCACTAACTAATGAAATCACTGACCCTTACTAGATTTCACAAGTAGAAGTGTAAAGGTCCCCGTATCACACATATAGTTTTGAGTTTTTGAACCATTTTTCCTCATTATTGAAGTTGCACTATCATAAAAACCAAAACAAAATGATAATACATAATATTTGAGAACTTTTCACAATTAACAGATGGAAATTGAGACAAATGATGATGTACCAAACTAGATGCTTGTTCACAGTTATAGGATCACCAAACTTATGTAAGGAGCAAGAAGATTATACTATATTCAGTATTTGCACCAGTTAGGAATCGATCATTCTTAGGTTTAAAATAAACTAATATGGTTTATGAAAACAGAATGGGAAATTGAGTTTCTATTTATGTAAATCTTTCATAAACTTTTTTCCTTCTTGGACAGAGGGAAGGAAGCAACTGTACTAAAAACTAGGATGATATTAACTCATAATTCAAATCTTTCTCCCAACCCACTTAAAGAGAGATTACAATTCCTATGCACTAAAGTGTCTCCCCGTTTTCTCAAGTTATCAATTGTATTTGCACACATCTTTAACTTGTCACACTGCTGTGATGCTTAAAGGCAACGGCACATCCAAACAGATAAGGTATTGATTAGCCTTCGAATGTAGAACCACTCAAGTTTGGCAACTCAGTCTCTGTAGGATGCAAACTAAGATCAGTAGAGTATTGTCTTTGTATTGGCTTATGAATTCCAATTAACACATTTTCATATGGTTAGTGCTAGTGTAAGGGGAGACATAGGAGTTATTGAAACTTCAGACAAGGCATTGCTTGATGATTGTGAATTGCGTTCTTTTGTTGAGCTGTGTTCAAAGGTAAAATGAATTTCCTATCATGAACACGTACACCATAATTAATCTTAGGTTTTAGCTGCAGTAGAACCTTGGTGCTGGGTTGGATTTAATGTACCTTATTTTGGAACTCGTTAATTAGAAACTTAAACTTTAGTGGGTCTCAAACTTGTTTTTCTACAAGTCAATTATTGTACTCATTGCCTTCACGATCATAAAATGGCAAGTTCTTGCACATTTTATTATGAGAGCTTAGTTTTGTTACATGTAATTGATTTAAGATATAATGTGTAGGCTAGCTAAATTATAACAACATCTATAAAACATTGGCCTCTATGCAGAAACATCAAGAAGTCCAAGTGATGGTTGTTCTCTTATTTTACTTTATGCCTTCAACTATTTTGAATTATTTGATGGTTGTTTTCTTACATTGTACATTGTTTGAACAAATTTATGTAAATACATTAGAGTTGAAAAAGAATACACTTGCAGAGAAAGTCGATGCGTTCGATATAATATTTATCGACCACGACCCGCTTAAACATTAAACTAACCACCCGACCCGTTTAACCTGAAATCCGAAATAGATGCGTATATTTTCCTATAATTAATTTTTATGATTTTTATAAATTATGAATATTAACTAAATAAATTTATGATCTTATAAATTATGAAAATAAAAGACAATTTAATTAATGTGAATCAAAGCTTATTTGCTTTATATCTCTTTTGTTAGAGACTGCAATATATATATACATGAATAAGTTTACAGAATAGGATAGAAAAATACGTACAGATATGGAAATATAATCCTAGGATACTATATATCTATAAGATATTGTTGTCTAATCTAAAAGATCTGATTATGATCAGATCATAATATTATGAGATATACATATCTTTGATCACACTCCCCCTCAAGTTGGATCATAGATATCTATCATTTCCAACTTGTTAATACACGCTTCAAATGCTTGTCGTTGGAGTCCTTTGGTAAGCACATCAGTTGTCTGCTTCTTTATTGGAACATATGTTAGGCACATTGTCCCATCTTCTATCTTCTCTCTAATAAAATGTCGGTCAACCTCAATGTGATTTGTTCTTTCATGATGGACTGGATTGCGTGTCACGCTTAGGGCTGCCTTATTATCACAATAGTATTTTATAGGTATCTCAAGCCCGATTCACAATTCTATCAACACTCTCTTTAACCAAAGGCTTTCACACATTCCTTTTGCAACAGCTCTTAGTTCAACTTTAACACTGCTCTTGGCTACCACACCTTTTGCTTCTTACTTTGCCAAGTAACCAAATTTCCCCATACAAAAGTACAATATCTAGTGGTTGATCGTCTATCCTCTTCTGAACTTACCCAATTTGAATCAGTATATATTTCAATTATTCTTTGATCTCCTTTCTTGAATAGCAGCCCTTTTTTAGAGTATCTTTTAGATAACGTAGGATCTTGTAGACTGCCTCTAAATGTTGTCTCTTTGGTGCATGCATATAGCGACTAACAACACTTACGGCAAAAGCAATATCTGGTCTAGCATGAGAAAAATAGATTAGTCTTCCCACTAGTGTTTGATACTCTTCACGATTGACAAGTGTATCATCTTCATCCTCAAATTTTGTAATGTCAATAGGAGTAGTGCTTGGTTTGCATCCTATCATTCCAGTTTCTCTTAAGAGATCAAGAATGTATTTTCTTTGTGAGATGTAAATTCTCTTCTTTGATCTTGCTACTTCCATGCCCAAAAAATACTTCATTTCTCCTAAGTCTTTAACTTTAAATTCTTTCTTTAAAGTTGTCTTAGGTCTTGTGATTTCCACAACATCATCACCAATTAAGATAATATCATCAACATACATAATCAAAATTGCCATCTTACCTTCTCTACTTGTAAAAGCTTCTCTCTTTTTATTAAGATAGATTAGATGTACATATGTTTCTTTTCTTAGATAGAGCTAGGGTATATAGTTATGGGAGTCTTCCTAATTAAGAAGACTCCTTATTTGAAAATATCCCTAATATAGTTAGATATTACAACTAAGGATAATATAAGG
This sequence comes from Erythroxylum orinocense, assembly GCA_025531955.1. NCBI lineage: Eukaryota > Viridiplantae > Streptophyta > Magnoliopsida > Malpighiales > Erythroxylaceae > Erythroxylum > Erythroxylum orinocense. Next base: position 33,474,966 of record JANZLX010000005.1, read on the forward strand.
ATAATCTCTTAATTAAGGGACTATCTATTATTACGGGATTCTCTACACTCCTCCTCAAGTTGGTGTAAAGATTTCTATCATGCCCAACTTTCTAATTTGTTCTTCAAATGGTTGTCTGAATAGCCCCTTTGTGAAGATATCTGCTCTTTGTTCTTTAGTAGGAACAAATGGGATACACAAGCTTCCATCTTCCATTTTTTCCCTTAAAAAGTGCTTATCAACCTCTCTATGCTTTGTCTTTTCATGAAGTACTGGATTGTGCACAATATTAATGGCAACCTTATTGTCACAATACAACTTCATAGGAGGCTTAACTTCCAAGTTTAACTCAGACATAACTCTTCAGAGCCATAAAACTTCACACACTCTTTGAGCCATAGCCCTATACTCAGCTTCTACACTATTTCTAGCTACTACATTCTATTTTTACTCCTCCAAGTGACCATATTCCCCCACAGATAGGTGCAGTAGCTTGATGTTGACCTTCTGTCAGTAATGGAGCCAGCATAGTATGCATTTGTGTAGACTTTTATGCTTCTTTCTTCCTTCTTTTCAAAGAACAACCCCTTACCAGGACATCCCTTTAGATACTTTAAAATTCTGATAACAGCCTCCCAATGTTCTTTATATGGTAAGTGCATAAATTGACTTACTAAGCTTATTGCAAATGCTATATTTGGCTTGGTGTGAGATAAGTAAATTAGTTTCCCAACAAGTCTTTGGTACCTTTCTTTGTTTACTAGAGTATCATTTTTGGGCTGCCCAAGTCTTTTCCTTTGTTCCACTGGTGTATCGCATGGTTTACAGTTACTTAAACCTGTCTCTTTTAATAAATCCAAAGTATAATTTCTTTGAGTCACCATAATTACCTTCTTGGATTGAGCTACTTCCATACCAAGGAAATATCTAAGCTACCTTGAGTTTTTTATTTCAAATTCCCTCCCGAGCTGAGCTTGTAATTTTTCTATCTCCACTTGATCACTTCCAGGAATTATGATATCATCCACATACACTATTAGGACAACAATCTTACCTTCCTTATTCCTTTTAGTAAATAGGGTATGATTTGATTGGCCTTGGGAAGCCCCTTTACTTGTTAAAAATTTGGTGAATCTGTCAAAACAGGTTCTTGGGGACTGTTTTAGTCTATATAGGGACCTTCTAAGTTTACATACCTTATCTCCAAAGCTTTTCTCAAACCCAAGAAGTGGCTCCATGTACACTTCCTCTTCCAAAACACCATTCAAAAATGCATTTTTTACATCTTGTTGTATTAGAGGCTAGTCTAAACATGCAGCCACTGATAATAGGATCCTGACATTATTCAACTTTGCTACTGGGGAGAATATCTCAGTGTAGTCCACCCCAAATGTTTGAGTATAACCCTTTGCCACCAACCGATCTTTAAATCTTTCTATTGACCCATCTGTATTGTATTTAATGGTAAATATCCATCGGCATCCCACCAATTTCTTTTCTCTTAGTAGATCCGTTTTCTCCCATGTGCCATTCTTTTCCAAGGCCTTTAACTCTTCCAAAACTGCCTCTTTCCACTCAGGAACAACTAAAGCATCAAGTATATTATTTGGAATTTCTGCACTGGTTAGTGTTTAAAGGCAAAAAAAGTTGGAGACAATTTTGCATTAGAGACAAAGTTGGAAATAGGGTATTGTGTGCATGATCTTTTCCCTTTTCTCATTGCAATAGAAAGAAAAATATCATCAGGGAGATCATTTAAGTTACCTGATTGGGTGTTATTAATCTCAGTTTCAGATTGAGAGATATCAGGACTTAGATTCGGAGATGATAATTGGATTGTATCAAAGATTACTTCCTTTGCTCCCCTGCTATATACTGTACCGTGGAGTGTTTTCTGTTTTTCAACTTCCTTTTCAACATTGTTTTCTTCTTGATTTTCTATTTCCTTCCCCTGACTAGTAATCTTCTTTACTGCTAATCCTTCTAGGTTCAAAATCTCAGTTTTTTTCCAGTAGAACTCTCATATTCCTTATTGACATACTCCCCCTAAAGATGCGTGTGGCTATTATACGATTTGCCCTAAAAAAATGTAACTTCCATAGAGGAAAAAAACTTTCGAGATATTGGATCAAAATATCTATATCCCTTTTGGGTTCTGGAGTATCCAACAAAAATACACTTGATAGCTTTAGGATCTAGTTTGGGTTTCTTAGGATCAGGGTTATAAACAAACACAGTGTTGGTAAATATTTTCAGAGGGATAGGTAGGTTTGATTTTGTGTTAGGGAAGAAAGAAGAGAAGATTTGTAGTAGGTTTGGAATTTTAAGGTTTTGGAGGGAAGTCTATTGATAAAAAAGTTGGCAGTGAGAACTGCTTCTCCCCATAGTTATTTCGGGACATGTGTTTGAAAGCTAATGGCCCTAGCTACCTCTAAAAGGTGTCTATTTTTCTTTCCAAAATTTCATTTTACTGTGGGGTGTAATTGCAGGAGGTTTGGTGGATAATCCCTTTGCAATTTAGGAAATTTTTTATTGCCAAGTTCACATACTCCTTCACATTATCACTTTTTAACATTCTAATCTCCTTTTGAAATTGAGTTTTTACCATATTATAGAAGGATACTACTGTGGCATAAAGTTTCGATTTATCTCCTAAAAGAAACACCGATAGAATAATCATCAATAAAAGTGAGAAACCATCGCTTTCCATTAGGTGTTTGAGTTCTAGATGGACCCTATAAATCACTATGCATCAACATAAATGGCTCTGGACATCAACTGTTTTAAATGGGGTAATGACTTCTATGAAGTTTAGCTAACTCACAACATTCACATTGAAAAATAGCACTTTTATTGATAGATA